>JAAEAF010003085.1:0-112272 GCA_011037195.1 Triatoma infestans | reverse complement strand
CAAACTCGGAATTTCAACAACATATTTAATTTTAATTAACTAATTATTTAGATGATAAAATTGTCTAATTAACTGCAATAGCACATAAGATGAAAACTTAACCCCACCCCACCGCCAAAAGTGCTCTTAAATGAATTTTCATAGAGAAATCATTCAAATAAAAGTTGTAGCACCCTGTATGCGTAGTTGATATACCAAGTTTAAAGAAAATCGTCGGAGCCATTTTTGAGAAAATTGCAAGAAAGTGAAGAAAACCAACTAGTAAAGTGGTACTTCCGTTTGAGGAATTTTGACAGATAACGTATTGTCAGATTCCTCGGTGATACCTAAACGGAATATCAAGTGTGAACTTTCTACGATTTTTGGTTTTTGAGCTATGCTGTTCACGCACACACAGACACACACACACACACACACACACACACAGACCATTTTCTAAAAACCACTTTTTTGGACACAGGGGACCTAAAAACGGATATTTCCGGTGAAAAATCGATATCGAAAATTTGACACGATTACATTACTTCCTCTTACTAGGAGTAAGAGAATGTAAAAAAAAAATCGGGTAAACGGAAGTGCGATTTTACAGAATAGTTATTGAGTTTTTTTGGAATTTCCTGGAAAATGACTGCCCAGATATAAAACCAATCACTTTTAATTGTAATAATTTTCTGAAAAAAAAAAAAAAAATGTTTTTAGATGGACTGAGCAATCGGAGACGTTGAAATTCAAGTCTGGTTGTTCAGTACTATTGACGGGGCGTTCTCTACAGTTAATCATTCTCTATCTGCCTCGGTTGGTAGGTTGGCAATTGTCCCCCCACTGTCTGTATATTTGTGTTAGAACACAAATTTGTCATTAGGAGTAAAAGATTTTTTTCGTACTCAAAGGACCTAGAAACGTATATTCCTCGGTGAAAATTCGATACCGAATATTTGACACGATCACAATAAGAGAATGTAAAAATTAAATTTTATGGTTTTTAACAACTTACATAATTTTAATTAAACATTTCTTTCATTATAACGGATTTATTTCAATTTTTTTTTTGTTCTATAATAATTAAAATAACCAATTATATATTATAGATATTTATAATTTCATTCAGTAAATATTACGTCAAAAAAACAAAAAAAAAACATGAATAGGATTCTGGTATATAATATTGTTTCTTCTTCCCACGATATAATATAAAGCGCAGTTATGGGGCAAGGTTAAGAACTATTTTATTTGGGCCATGAATTCAAAAAGAAAGATTTGGGAAAAGATTCTTCTCAAAAAAGAAATACTACAAAGAAGGAGGAGGGGACAGATGAAAAACCTTGGAATTCCACCGCACCATTTATATCCTTCTCCCTTTAAACCGAAATTGCTCCTCTTTATTTATTTATTTATTTATTTTTTTTTATTGTTCTCCTAATTCATCAGCTTCTTTGAATATTTTCGTCAATATTTAGTTTTATTTTATTTTTTAAGCTCCCTCTTTTTAAGTCCTCTTACCCACTTATTAGTAATGGACTATTCCATTAAAAAAAAAATATTCTTTACTTAACAGAACACCTGGCGCCGCTCTCTATGAGACTTTCATTTAACTGGACATTATCTGTGTATAATTAGTGTTTATCTGAAGGGAAAAAAAGTAAAAATATAATGAAAACTCTCATATGTCTTTTCAGCTTAAATTTTTTTAAGTATAGTAAGTACACGAAGTTTAAGGAAAAATCGTAAGTATCGTTTTAAAGATAATCGCAATTACCTGGAAAACTATTCTTTGAAAGTGGAAAATTCCACTTCCGGCTAACCTATTCTCTTGTAATTTGGAATGCTAGCAAGACTTTTAATGTGCCTTCATGCTATATAGATGATGAAACTGAACATAATAATGATTTGGCAATTTTTAGACTAAAGCATAAAGTTGCCGTTCCTCCTAGAACCCCCAAAAATCAATTTTCCTGGAAAAATGTTCCAAATAGCAGTTATCGGCATTTATGTGTTTAGCTAACAATTAATAGTAATATAAATGAAAAGACCAAATGGAAATAAGAACAACGAAAAGGAAATGAAAATAAATGGTAGGATGGATATCTTTGGCAGGAAAACGCTATGAAAAAGGTTTATAAATAAAACAAATAATATTTAAAGGTGCCACATTAATAATATAGAAAATTTTATTATCTTCCGGTTCTAATAATGTGTCGTGAGCCCTCGCTTCTTGGAAACATCGTAGCCTAATCCAAACAGTGAAGATGCGTTACCTTCGAAGAACCAATCAAGGGCAAGATTCATAGAGTAATCGTATATGGAATACTACGATAAGATCGAGCTTATTATCTGTAAAGGAAGGGTTCAGAAATCATACACTGAGATGGTTTGGGGAGAATTAGCTAAGAAAGACTGAGGAAGGAGCATATAGGAAGATAACCATTAAATAGGAGATTTGTGAGAAGTGGACAAAATAGATTGACGGCGGAAACATTGGGACGCCCCGTAAATAGACCCACTATTAATCTTATATTCCTTCTTATAGTACGTCCCTGGTGAATTTAAGTAAACATCTTTTAATAAAAACAGTTTAGCCGGCCTCTCTCTTGGTGTTCTCTCCCTCCATTGCAGACGAGTTTCTATCCAACCTCTGATAGAAGTTTGAATCAGGCTCCTGAACTTGAAGGGTTCGTGACCTTTGAAGGTATCCTTCGAGCCTTCCCTTGCTAGGGTATCCGACTCTCATTGCATAGAAACCCTGCATGCCTCTCGCGAGAAACCATGCATGACACTCAGGCGAGTGTCAGCTTATTCCGAACACCCACCTCGGTTAGGGCAGTTGGGTAATCCCACAACCAGACGACTATTTGGAGGGAGGAAAGTGCCTTCAAAGCTGCTTGATTATCGGAGTATATGGCCATTCCACTTTTCTTCAATCCTTGCCCTAGAATCTCCTTAACACAAAGTTGTAATGCCACTACTTCGGCCAGAATGATCGTGGCGTATTTCCTCCAACTGGCCATAATTTGCCAGATCTAGTTGTTCCTAGATCTGCTCCCTAGACCCTAACTCCGACCCCGTCGGAATCTTGGAGCCATCCGCATATCAGACCGAATTACCGAAAGGGTGGGGTCACCGTCCCATTCGCCTCAAGCTGTGTTTGACAGTGTGGAAGTTCCTCTCAAAATGAAACCTAGGCAACATCCTATCAGTTGGCATACCAAGTGGATGGTCAGCCTTAATTTCCTCAATCAACCTGTGATTAGTACAGTCAATGGCTAGAGGTGATGGGTCAAAAAAAGATTACAACGTGTTCCTTTAAACTTGAATATTACCTCATCAGAGATGTTTTCCGTGACAGCCTGCTTCTATTAGAAGCAAATTTCAAAGGATGTGAAGTTGGCGTTCTCTTCTGGTCTACATTGTATTACCGTACTTTTATCTACCTGGTAAGTTACTTGTCTCCCCTCTCTACTTCTTCATTTGTTAAAATTAGATGTTAAAAAAATACGAATATATACATATTCACATAACTAATACACAATTGAGAAAAAATGTTTGGTTATTAGTAATAAAGAGCCAGACAGTTTATTTTCTGTACGTCCACGTGAATTGTACAGACTTGCTATGTTTCTCTTTTTTGTTTAAGGAGTTGAAAATCAGTAATGGCACAGTTGTGTTTTTTGGTGCATTATTCAACAAACAATACGTTTGTGGTTTTTTTTTTTTGGAGCATTGTAGAGTTTCCGACGTAAACTTTAGGAAATAGGCTGGTGAATTTTTTTTCTCTTTGTCTCTTTTGGTGCCGAAAGAGTGGGGGGTGGTTTAAGGAATGGAGGGTTATTTTGTTGGAGGCGCTGTCAGCACACACATACACACACCACAGAAGGTGGTCACATACTAGACAAGGGTTCGCTGTTCAACTGAAGAAATCTATCACACACACACTCTGCCTCACTCTACAGTTGCCGCCGCAAAAATACCTGCATCTGTCACTTTGGAACAAAGATTTACTATGCTCAACTACAGGTCATTAACTTCGGAAACCTCTACTTTCACCCCTCCTCTTCTCCTTCCTTTTTTCTCTTTTTCTACTCTTTTCTTTTTTCACCGCTACATTGCGCCGTATCCTTTTTTTCCCTTTCTTTCTACATTCGTTTGTTCTTATTCGTTACTTGTACTGTGTTCATTTTGTCCTGTAAGTGCGTGTGTGTCTGTTTTTGTAATGATACTTCTCTACCCCACATTTTCTTATTAGACAGTTATACCAGACTTTTATAAGAAAGATAGTTTTCAAGACCCAACACACTGAACCATGTGGGTTGCATTAGTCATGGTAACCAACTATAATATATTTAAGTCGGAATTTCTTAAAAAAAAAACAAAAATCTGGTCTGAAACACTCACATGATTTTGTCTTACTCTAATTAATACAATTTAATCAAGAAATGTTCTTGAGAACTGCAACTTTACAATGTTTATTAATAACATAAACATGTTGGTGGGGGTTTTACTAGTACACCTGAGCGACTTTGAGAAGTATCGTCTCTTTGGAGAGGAGAAGCGATTCCTACAAGAGTCTTAAGTCTTTTAAGCAGCTAGGTTTTTTATACAGATGATTTAGCTGACAGATCAAATAGAAAAATCGGAGCAAGGTTCTTCTGTCCAAGGTATTTTGAGGGGAGCATTGCCTTGGAGCACTGGAGCTACAAAAGTGGACGCAAAAGTGAAAACTATAAGCGAGACAGCCTTAAGGCTTGAAAAATTAGACACTGCAAAATGCAAGGCTCTATTGTTTGTAGATTCGCAGTTGGGGATTGGGACCCCAAGTTCCCCTATAACAGCTGATTCTGAATTAGCACCAAACATAGTAGCAAGACCAATTAGTAAAATAATAACAAAGGGCTGGGAGATAATGTTTCAGTCGATATACAGTCACTGCGATATCCCTCCATGGTAATGAGAGAATTGATAAACTGGTAAGGGAATAGATGTGGGTTAAGGTCACCCAATATACCAGTCTTTTATCAGCAGGCTATAGCCGAGCTAAAGACTAAAAGCGAGGCAATAATATCAAATGAAAAGGAAGATACAAAAGCCAGCGGAAAATCATGGGCAAATCGTCTGAAAATTTAGGTCCTTTCAAAACTTACTTTGCAAGGGCTATTGTGGCAAATTTGAAGATCAACACGGGTCACGATTATGTGCAGCGCCATCTAGAATAGTGCCACATTAAAACTATGCAGCACAATGAAAGTTATTGAAAACATTCGCGCAGTTAATCTGTGCATAAACTTTGAATCTATTGTAACAACCAGATCCATTTTTCTTGAGATCTTTCAGAGATCTTATTTCCGTTACAGCCTGCTTGATTTTGGAGTCATCGACCGGTTTTGTCGGTTCGCACAGGATAAACATTTTGCCCATGTGGGTGGTAACATATTTAGATAAACATAAGCACTGGGTGGTAACATAGATTTGCATCGAGCAAAAAGTCAGTTTATACACTCTTACCGAAACAGGTCGATGATCACAAAATGAAGCAGGCTATCAAGGCAAAAATGTCTTAAGTTTTCCAGCTCTGCTATTCCAACATCAGCAGGTCTATCCAGAGTTCTGTTTAATGACTGTTCACCACATTAACTAGGTGGTTTCGTTTGATTGTTGCCAGTGACTTTCAATTGTATAAAATGAATAAACTTGGTTTTCTTGTAAATCATTAAATGTGTCGTAAATGTAATGTTTTATTTAACAATTTAATTACCTTTAAAAAAAAAAAAATCAATATTTTAAAGCGTCATTCAAAATGCTAACTTCATTGCCTATATTTTTTAATAATTTCATTTTACCCTAACTTTATAAAGTTAAACGAGTGATATTTTTTGTATTAAGTAAGGAAAAACTTTGCACCATTAAGTTCAGTGTTTAAAGTTCTAAAAAAGTTGGATGTAAGCCGCTTCGTGTTCTGGAGGTAGAAACTTTAATTTTGTGTTATTTTTTTATTGGCTGTTTCTCTGCCTCCTCTTCTTGACAAAGCTTCTTTTTTTTTTAAGTAATTGAAGGTCCTTATAAAGTTTCACTTTACTCACAACCCAATAATAATTACATAGAAAAGTATCATATAGGAATTTTTAAAATTCCTTACATGCAGCAAAAAAATGAAAGTGTTTTTTAACAAAATTTCATTTGAACAAATTACATAACACTCAACATTTTTGCATCCTTGTTTAGAGGAACAAATATGATGAATTTGCGTAAGATCTTAGAGAAAGCTAAATTACTTTTACGTATGATCTATCCTAGATCCATATTATTCATCACCCTACATTAATCCTCTTCCTAAGAACCTTCTTAAAGCAACCTAGACCTTATGCGGATGATGTTGCACTGTACATATCATTATAACTAACAGACATAACATCAGTAATAAACAAACTGACAAAATACTGCACTAAGTAGAGAGTAAAAATAAATCAGGACAAAAGTAACGCTATACTGTTACTAAACGTAGACCTACAATGAACAGACAAATTAAATACAAACAATAATTTGATCCTATGGCCCATCAACGTCAAGTACCCCGGATAACTCTGGACAACAAATTGAACTTCTCCGACCCATGTACAGGACGAAGTGAATACTGGAAAAATGACTATAAGACTACTCTCCCCTAATTCTTACGCGACTCAAAAATTACTAAACAAAACAAACTCCTACTGTACAATGTCGTCTTTAGACCGATATTATTCTACGCTTCCTTCGCCTGAAGCCTGACTAGTAGCCGGAACGTCAAAAAACTAATCCAAATTATCCAAAACAAATTCCTAACCATTGCGACTGACTCACTACGACACGCTAATATCGTTCAAATCCACATGTAAAATCTTTTATAATTCCAGTATATTTCTTCGTCCTTAATCGTGTCCTGAATCTCGTCACCACTCTAGACTGTCATTTCAAGGCATACTGCAGCAAAATATTCTTCCACAAATTACAGGCACAAAAGATTGAAGCACATTCTCTATTAATATTTCCCTTAAGCTGTAGGATTTTTCCCACTTTTTCCCTGCATATTTTTCCTTAGCCTTATCCCAAACATCCCTAAATAAACAATCTGTAAGAAGGTTATGATATTAATTACGTTGGTATTTCTTTACATTTTTATTGTATATATTTATAAAAATATCAATCTATATTAATATTTATCAATCTATATTTAGATTTACAGAAGTTAACATTGTAAAATATTTGAAAATCCTAAAAAATTGGGATGAGATCCTTTTACATACTTATTAGCGGTACATTTTAATTGAAATTAAGATTTTTCGTTACTAGTTATCAAAAAAATGATTGTAACTAGTTACGTTAGTTTTTCGTGGAAAGATATATCGGTGATTACTACTGTAATAGTGTTCTTACGTCTAAATGCAGGCAGATGATTTTTTTCTTTCTTTTTAGACTGATTTATTTATTAAGTAGATGGCATTTGTTAATAAATTTATTCCCTTACAGACATTGCATAAATGCAATAGTTTTATAAATTCAAAACAATTCTACGTCCATAATTCATATCAATATTTCAAATTAGATTTTTAACCCTCCCTCCTATACCATAAATAAATAAATAAATGCAACATTTGGCATGATTTGGCATGCACAACATTTGTATTTCTTTCATTGCAACATAATTTTAAAATTATACTTTTAAGAAAATAAATTACTTATTAGGAATAATGCCAAAATGTATTCATTCTTTCTCACTCGTTCTAGATTCAGTGTAAAATTATTTTTATATATTAATATTTATGATTTATTAATTTATATACACTATTTTAATATAAATTTCTTTAATGCAAATGTTTCTCCGCCCAATTAATATGCGGCCAAGAGAGATTTTTTTTTTTTTTTTTAATGTTCTGAGCACAATTTAAGTGATTTAATGATGTTAATAATTGTGCATAGATCAGCTATTAAATTGTTTAATATACATATATAAAAAAAAATGCGAGCAGATGTAAAAAATTTACTGTATTTATCTGGAATAAAAATATTCACACGACCCTCTCTTACTGCAAAATTTGCATAGTTACGTAAAAATTATAATTGAAAAACTTTTCTCAAATTTAAAATTTTTACTTTTTTAGGGCGGGGACTAAGAGATCTTCCACTCACCTCGAAACGTCTTTAAAATCAATTTTCTTAGGAAAAAAAAGTTGCAAACAAAAATGATTGGACTATTTTATAGGTCTTATTGTTATTATTGTCATCATCAGAGGAAGGTTATCTTTATTTACATATGGTTATCTTTATTTAGAAGGTTATCTTTATTTCCATTCAGCTAAATTTGCAAATAATTGCTTTATTATTTTTAAATTTACTTCAGTCGTAACAAATTAACGGAAAAGAATTGAAGTGATTTGTTTTTTTTGTTTTGTTTAAATTCTCTTACTGCGATCTCGTGAAATTTTCAATGTTGAGTTTTCACTGGAAATTTGAGGTCCCCTGAGGAAGAAATTTGTCTATGTGTGGTCAGCTTAACTCAGAAAAAAAAGGAAAATAACAGGATGTTCAAACTTGATATTTATTTATTTTAAATGATATCATGGGACCAAACAATAAGGTTTTTGTTCAAAATCGCTTTTACATGTTTTTTGTTTTCTCAGTTTTTTTTGAGATTTTCTTGAAAAAACGGCTCCAATGATTTTCTTTAAACTTATTATTATATTAATTACACATAAAAACAGTTGCGACTTTTCATTTGACACATTTATTTTTGGGAAAATTCATTTGAAAATGGTTTTGGGGGAGGAATGAAATATGATGCTAAAAATTCCGATTTTGAAGAGAATGAATTCACCGGAAGTGCATCATTTCACTGTAAACTGTGTCAGTGTCTTCAGTTAGTTTTCTGCGGTTTTCTCGTAGAGAGGCTTACGGGTTTCATTAGAATTCTAACCATACATATAGAGACCTCTATCACTATTGTTTGAAACTACACTTCTGAGAAAATTAAGGTTTTGGTGGGGTTGGGTGGCTGGAAAGTTTATACCCCATCAAAAAATATTGAAAATTACTAATCATTTGATAAAAATTATAAGTTTTGAAGTAAAGTATGTCAATTATAACTGTAAAAACTGAGTGTTTTTTTAGATCAAATTATTTATAATGCAAATTCTAATATAGGCTAATTTATAAATATTAAATAAAGTTTTAACTACAATTTATTTCTATTCATTTATTTATTTTTATTAAAAAAAAAGAAAAAAGAATATTGATTAGCTGTACATAAATATCTGTTTGTATTCCAGTTCGAAAGTTTCTCTATTTATAAATTTCCAGTGCAAATATTTCTGCGTAGGCTGAACATCCTTGTTTTTTATATATTTGAAGTTTAGAATTATTATTAACATAGCGGAATTTGATTTGCGATAGGTCCTTTTATATTTCTGAAACGATTTATTACAGTAATATCTCTCTCAAGACAAAAAAAAAATCGTTGAACCAGGGAACATATATAGGAGGAAACATAATCAGTTAAGTCTTGGGCTTTTGTGAAGGACGGGTGCTGAAGCCATTGTATAGCTGAAAGCTCTGGAATGTGTACCGCAATTGGGCGTTAGGAGTCGCTCTTGCGGGTAGGACGATCTACGATGTAACTCATAGATAACTCTGCTTTGATTTTTTAGGATTCCCTGGTCGTTATCATACAAAACACTTGGGGTTTTGGGTTGAAATCGCGTCAGCGTTTTTGTTATTTTTTTTGTGCTCGGAAACAAGGTGGATAACAGTACAACTATAACTTGTACATCCATCTTGCACGTAAAAGGCTGGAGAAAAGAGGGCGAGACCTAATTTTGCCCACGTGTAATATAATCTTGAAAAGGTTTATAATATAACGTCCCGCATACAATCATCAAATGTAGTGCGAAACAGAAACATTAAGCTGAAGTCATCTCTCTACACGAACTTTATAACCTTACTCTGACAATGGATGAAAATCCGAAACAGGTCAGGAACATCAGAAATATGCATGCACAACGGATGAAATGCCAGATGTTATCCAGTAAATGCGAAACCACCCACTTATTCAATAGTTGTTAAGTAATTGAAAAAGGGCAAGAACTGAAATGAAATATATTCTCAAAAGCCAAGGAATAAACGTTTAACAGAAATTTTAAAAAATAATATAATTTATAATTAATTAACAGTTTTTGTAAAGTAATGATTAATTGAGTTATTTAATAATTTTATGTATATATATTAATATATATGTATGGAGAAGTTACATAAAGATTGAATATCAGATTGCTCAGAATTTATATATATATATATGCGTGCGCGCGCGTGCGCGTGCGCGCGCGCGCGCGTGTGTGTGTGTGTGTGTGTGTGTGTGTGTGTGCAATTATTAGCATCATCAGTTCAATATTAACATTAACACAAAATTAAAAACATTGAAAGTAACATTTATACAATTGTATGTGGGAGTGTAAACATTATGTATGTAATTAATTAATTTATATTAATTTACAGTTATTGATATAAATTAATATATAAATAAAATGTATCCTGCATTTATTGCAAGTAGTTTATGTATTTTGGAAAAAGGAATTGAATCATGTTTTTCTTTTGTTGTTAATACATTCTCTTTTTTATTGCTGTATCTAATTTCTGGAATTATGCAAGCTTTGGGATTCCCTGAGTCCGAAAGTGGGTTGTGTGTTAGGTGAGTGGTTGTGAATAATATATCTCCAAATCGAAAAATTACAAGAAGCTTTAACTTCATATTCTGTTTAGTTATCGCTACCAAATCTGACATTAAGGTTTTGGTCTTGATCTGACATCCGGAAATGGCGATTTACTTCCAGTGCTTTCTACATACACAAATATCTACCATTTTTATTAAAACAGTTTACCAGAAAAATTATTATTGGACAATCCTGTGGAAGCTGCAAAGTTAATCTTATCCTGTAATGTATAATCAATAATTCTTCTGCCTATATAATATAAAGGCAAATTAAACGTATTGTAAATATGTCAAATTTCGAGGAATTCTGGTTAACCAAAAGTTGCGTCTTTATAGATTTACGTTTGAGTTTTTCGATTTTTCCTGGAAAACTTCTTCAACAATTTTTACCTTAAACTTTGAATGCTGACTGCAAGTCTATGAAACTAGCACTTTATTTTGAAACTTTTTTGGGGGGAGGTTGATAGATTTTAAGTGTATTTTCGGGGAGCTAAGTAACATACGTTAGGTTATTCTTTGGAATCCTTGATTTTAGCCCATTTTATTTCGTTCTTTCATTGCTATAAGATGAAGAATTGCTATCGTGACAGTTTTTCGAAATTATCTGTTCGTTAAAACCAAAAATCACGGTACGTACAAATTTGTTATTCCGTTTGAGTAATAATCACCAATAAGGGTTTTCTATACGAAATTATCTATATTTGTTGTGTGGTGGTTGGTTCCGCCGAGCTGGAAAGCATCAGAGACATTTTCCATAGTAGCCTGCTTCATTTTGTGGTCATCGACCGGTTTCGGGCGTTCGCCCATCTTCAGGATGCGTTTGTCAGACAGTCTGAAAGCACAGACTTACACAGAGCAAATTCAGTTTATACGCTGACTGATCTTTTTAATTGTATTACAAAACTAAACTCTTAAACTAGGTCAAACGGAGGACCTGTGGTCATGGTAGCTGGGTGGGAAAGGAACACGTTTGGGTTGTTAAAGGGACAAATTTTCCTTAAAATTGAAACAACACGTGGGGGTCTAATTTTTAAACTCTCTTGTTGGAGGGAGATCCACATGACAATTAAATAATCAGAATAACTTTAAAATTAAATTAAATAACGATTTCAAGCTAACACCATTAATTACGATTTAAAACTAAGCGATTAAAATAATAAAAATTAAATACACATAAGCATACTAAGCATTTTTTATAATATTTATAACTATGTAATATATTACACTATATATATTACAGTACCTACATATACTAAACATATACCATACATTTTACATATATACACCACATGTATATATTGTATATACACATACAATCATATCATATATATATATCATGCTATAAACCATAATTATATATGTATTTTATATATATTATATATGATACTTGTACATATACCACATATACGTATGCATATTTATAACTATGCATTCCACTCGGCCTTCCACCTCTTTACACAACATTCACATACACTCACTCTCCATGTACGCATGTATACTTGATTTTTTTTTTGAAGCAGGCTACCACGGAAAATGTGTCTGATGTTATCATCTATAGGCATTACTTTTTCTTAGCGCTTACTCTTAATAAGAGGAAGTATTGCCATGGTGCCAGATTTTCGGAAAAACATTTTGGTGTCCCCTCACTAGTTAAAACATATTTTTAGCAAATGGTCTGTCTGTGTGTAAAACGAAAAGTCGCAGGAAGCTCGTTTACACCCTACCACCTAATCAGACACGAAGATTTCGGACAAAATTGATCATCCGAATGTTTTTTTTTTTTTCAGTTATTCGTAATTTTCTGGGAAACAGCTCCAACGATTTTCTTCTAACTTCGTATACTATCTATCTACACATATAAATACCTATCACTTTTATATGAAGCATTTTCATAGGAAAATTGAGTTTTTGGAAGTTCTAGGGTAACAATAGCGTCATGCTTTCATATAAAGTACCACTTCAGTATAATATATGGTTTTACACATTTGAAGCATTGATGGAATTCCATATTTGAAGAAAATCGGTTAACCGGAAGTATAGAATAGGTTTTGAGTTTTTTTGGAATTTTCTCGAAAACTACTAGAACGATTTTCTTTAATCTGGAATGCTTGCTGCAGAGATACATAGAAATTATCATTAATTTTGTAATATTTTTTCTGAAAAAGTTTATTTTAGAGGGTAATTGGAGTTTATTGTTAATTATTTTGAATTTAAATTTGCCCAAGCTTTGTTAGTTTTGATATAGAGTGATCCACATAAGGCTATTCAGGTATACGAGGAAAATCCCCACCACCATGTTTATAGCCAGCCCAACTAGACATTGTAACGTTGCAATTTTAAAGAAAATTGCTATTTTTTTTTTTCTAGTTTTTAAGAGATTTTATTAACAAAAAAACCCTTTTTTCTAACGTCTAATTTTTTCAAAATATTCAAAGTTTATTCTGTCAACCTTTTTAACAATTTGTAGCCAAAAAAATCTATTAACTTCCAATCGATTTTGTACGCAATTGTTGTATTAATTAGGTCACTAATCAAAGAAGCCGTAATGAGTTTTTATTGAAACTAACATACTACGTGCGTGTGTTTCATTCAATTAAAGACTTTTTTTCTTTTCTTCTGTTCATTTAAACGCAGCCTTCTTGATGATTAATAGTTTTACTGAAATTATTGGTGCGTGGGGTCTGTATGCATTTGCAGTTATGCATTTAAGAGTGTGTGCGCGCGTGTGTGTGTGTGCGTGTGTGTAATTTTGCATTAAATTACATGATATATAATAAGTTGCATTATACGATATTAGTGTATGCAATTGTTATTACTCATCAGACAAGGTCATTAGTTTATAATGTACAACAGTGTCTATTAATGTCACGTGCAACAATTGCCTTCATCCTGCATTAAATTTTAATTAAATATAGAAAAAAGGATGTTGTTTCCTTTTTTAGAAACAAAAAACCAGAAAATAGTCTTTATAGTAGTTTTTTTTTTATCATCTCCTTACAATATTGCAAATAATTATTATTTGTAACGCCTACATATTGTGGATATATATATATGTATTAATAAATTATTACCATATTAATTATAGATATTAAACACGTCGTAAGTTAGTGTAAATGTTATGGAGGTAATGTAATAATGTATGGCGCAATTGGCACCAGACATTAAGTGGGGATTTGTACATTGTATTATATTGGGATTTCAGCATTGAATTTATATTGGGTCTATAAATATTTATATGGACATGTAGTTCCCATAGTAACGTATAGTCACTGCAATGAAGCGTTTACGATGGTAAGACAATGAAAATTTATATAACTTTCTATAATTCAATTTGAAAAATAAGTTGTAAAAGTTTTACGTTGTTCATACTGATCACGTGGAGTGGGGGATTGATTAAATGGACTCTGTATGTGATCAAATAAAGTGAGGGGAGGAGAGAAATCTGGCGTGAAACATTCAAAAGACTATCTAGTATTGTTTTATTTTATTTCCAATACACAATTTTCTGTTAAACTTTTGCATTATTTCTGCACATATTGTTCCCTTTATATTGTGTAGATGGTGGAACCGTATAACTTGGTACGGCATGTGATTGCCGTAAGCATGTGAATGACCTCAAATTGTCGTGAATAATTTGCCTGCATTGACCAGTGTCTGTCTGTTTATCAATTGCTTTTTTTTTTTTTTTTTAAATAAAAAGTAAAAATACGAGAACCTTTTTAGGTTTTTGTGGGCAACCAATGCGTATAACCACATAAACCATTAAAAAAACAAAACACCGTAATGTGACCTCCAAAATGTTTTTTGCTGATTTTTTTTGTTTTATATCCGTAATTAAATTTTAGATCGAATTATTAAGTTGTTTTTTTTTTTTGTTTGTCTGTTTGTTTTTAGTTTCTCATATCTCTCTTTTTTACCACCCTATCTCTCCTATTTATAATTGTATTTTAAACACGAACTATGCATATGAACCATTTATTTAGCAATTGACGTAAGTTGTCCATTTTTTGGGGAAAATTATATGTTGCTGTTAAACGATTATATGGTCTATAAAAACTATGTATAGTTAAAATAACCAAACAAACCTTAATATTTGGCCAATACTTTATGCTCTCATGATTAAGTGGTATTGATAACATCTTAATTTGGAAAACTCTTAAATACATATGAAAACAATAAACTAAACATGGTAACGACCTAGTTTCAAGGTTCATAAATGTTTTGAAACCAACTGATACTGAAAATAAATTTATTTTTCCTACCTAAGAGAATAAATGTTTTTTAATCTCTAGATTACTTGAAAAATGTTTCAAACTTTCCCTGAACTACAAAAGACTAATTTATAACACAATAATAAAGCCCCTTTGGACATGCAGATACGAGTTTTGGGGTTCAACCAAGCAATCCCAATTCTTACAATCGCATCCAGTCCTCCCAACACAAAGTCCTTTCTCGAATCTCAAACGCCCCAGTTTATGTTACTAATATAACCCCACCTACCGACCGTATTAATGTTCCTTTTGTATCCCAAAAAGTCAAATAACGTTACCAAAAATTCCATGATTTCAGCACTGCCCATTCTAATCCCCTCGTTCAAAGACTGTTCGCCACCCCCACCCCTGAGACAGGTGAAACACCGTTGGTCTCGCGACTATATTTCAGTGGCCAGTGAAAGTTAAATAGTGCTTAGGAGTACATTCACTGGAAGATATCTCACTACCACAAGTCCCTCACACCATGTATCCCAGAGTCAGTGATAACTTATTTATTGTATAGTACATAATTCTAGTGAATAAAAATAACAACCGTATTGCCACCAAATAATATTAATGTAAAATAGCATATCTTAAATTAAATATTTGTTTTAACATTTTAAAGTCAATTTAACAATAAATTTAATATATTATATAAAAAAAATATAATTTTGCTTAAATTTAACTCAATGTTTTACAATCTTTCTGAAAGGTAACCAACCTTCCTCTTTTCATTAGGCAACATTCACATAGATGTTAGCATAAATGTCGTCTTACCTGTTTTTACTTCCTCTTATTGTAGAAACAAATATAATAATTAGCGCGAGTATAAGTCTCGTACATTTCGGGGCAATTTATTGGTTGTAGTTGATGGGTATTTACGAGAGAATAAAAGAGAGAAAGAACTAGAGAAAGCATAGAAAGCAGAAAGCATAGAAGATTCCCACAATAACGTTTCGATTAAAATCGATACGGTCCAGAATTTGGAAAGATTCCCCCCCCCCTTTCCCAATTTTCTTTGAAAATATGCCAATTTATACAATTTCTTTTAATCTTGATATAGAACTAGAGGTGACTGTAGATATGTGAGGTTTTTCAAAAATTATTGGACATTTTATTTATTCGATTATAATTCTAGTAACGTAATAAATAGATCATCTTATTGAAATCTAAATGTTTTTCGCTTATGATTTTTTTCGATTTATTTTGAAAGATAAATAAATGTAATTTTCTTTTTTTGGAAAAGTTATGAATGAAAATTGAGAAGAGGAAACAGGAAAGTGTTATTTTTAACTATTTAATTTTATTTATTTACTTTTTTGTTCAAAGGGAAAGTTTTCAAATTGATTTTTCACAGATATAAAGGCACTTTTCTTTAATATCTCTTTTCTGCAAAAATCACTATTTGGAAAATATCTCCTGTTACTTTCTGTTTGAGTCTACAGAATAAAGATAAGTTTTTCTCCTTCCCCTTTGAAGGATATAAAGGAATATTAATAAAAAAAAAGAAGAAAACTATTCTTGACTTTTCTATTGAAAAGATAATTTTCTTTCTAACATAATTTTATTTATAGATTATTCTTCATGTTAGTAAAGCCATCTTCAACTTTAAAAATAAATAATTTTCCACAGTTTTTTGAATGGTAGAGGACGTCTTAAAATAATAGCGGCTATAGTCTCTCAGCCCACCACCACATCCACTTACTAACAGGTTAATAAATACAATTATAAATAAAATGACAAATTCCCTATAAATTTCAAATTTTTGCTCCTTCGTTTATATGTTAGAACGAAGGATAGCTGGAGGGGGAAAAGTACCTATCAACTTTGGCAATTAGGAAAGTGAGCGCGCCAATAACATGGAACCAACCCCAATATATTTCAAAATTTAACACCACCAATTCCGTTAAACTATTTAAAAGCAATGCTTTTCTTTTTTATAAATGTTGCAAATTAAAGTAAAATTTATGTGTGTAGATAGTATACGAAATTAAAAGAAAATTGTTGGAGCCGATTTTGAAAAAAAATCACGAAACATTTAAAAAAAAAAAACATTTAGTAATGTTGGACTTCCGGTCGACGATTGCTGATCAAAATCTTTTTATCGCACGCGGTAGTGGTACCTAGTCGGAATATGAAGTTTGTTTTTCAACATCTATGGGTCAATTGGCACCCGGCGGCGTCTCAGTGTATTGCCAATGTTCTCTCGAAATAGACAGCACTGTTCACCGAGCTGTAGGTTTTGGGCAGGTTTTGGGCTTGTAAATGGCCAAGCCAGTGACAATTCCAGGCCTTTAAGTGGTGGACTTAGGTCCCTCTTCAAAATGGAACCACGGTATCGTGAACCAGTAGAATGATGCTCCGTGGTCGCGAGCTGAGGAATGGTTTCGTGGTGGCCAAGGATTTGCGATGATGATCGTAAAGATGACTCGTGTGTCTTAAAGGTGGGAGGGAGGTGGGTTGGTTTTGCCTTTCGCCTACTTCCATTCCTTGCCACATCATGTAGAGTGTAGAGGATACGTAGAGAAACTAAGCGGAATACGTTAAGTTTGAATTTGTGGATGTAATGAGGTTTTTGTGGGATTAGCCAAAGAACATGTAGAAGAGATGACTGACAGTAATATTAATTAAGACCAGAATACTGCAAGGAC
This sequence comes from Triatoma infestans, assembly GCA_011037195.1. NCBI lineage: Eukaryota > Metazoa > Arthropoda > Insecta > Hemiptera > Reduviidae > Triatoma > Triatoma infestans. The sequence continues at coordinate 94,642 of JAAEAF010003085.1, read as the reverse complement.
TTAACGGAACTGATATTTCCTTGAAGACGGGATGTTCTTGAAGTCTAAAATTTTTGAGTCTGCTAGTCTCTTTATAATATTCCTGTACAAAACTGTCCCTACACCTCCAGGGAGTTAAGGTTGACGGATCTTGATCTTCCCATGCTTGTGGTAGGTAGATGCGTTACGTCAAGTGTGATTTAGTAGATGACGTAGCAGTTGGGCGGATTGATTTTTTTATTGCAGACAAGATATGATGCCAGCTCTACCTTGCGATTTTTTATTTTTGAAATATTTTGTTCACACGAGACAGTCTGTTTGCTAAAAACCACTTTTTTGACTCAAGGGAACACAAATCGTGTATTTTCGGTGAAAACTCGATATCGAAAATTTGACACGATTACAATACTTTCTCTTACTAGGGAGTTAGAGAAAGAATACACCAAACAGTAAGAAGAAGTAATAAGAGAATGGTAAATATTGTTGTGTATGCGTGTGTGTGTGGGGGGGGGGGGGAGACCTGTTTTATTTATTCACTTTTTCTAAAGTGTATGAAAAACTGCTTAAAAAGGAATGTAACCTCAGGTATGTCCTAAAAATAACATTCCACCAGAATAACATAGGCATCTGCTTTACTAATGGAGTTAAAGAATTAAGAAAATTGATTTCCATTTTTCAAGCTGAAATTTATAAATGTTACGAAACTAAAAGAATCGAAACTATCAGTTACTTTTTTTTTCCTTAAAGGAAAGAAAGAGAAGAATGGCGTGTATAAATGATTGTTATTTTTAACTGAATAATGTTTTTTAAGTTTTTTAAATTCTTGTTAACCAGTTAAGTTGAATGGAATTGCCTAATTAATTATAGCAACAACATATTTGAGGACTTGCTTATTTGTTACTTTAAGAAACTTGTTTTAATAAATACGAAAGTAATTAATAGTTTAAACTTTTATTTTTTTTTTTATAATTGCAACTTCGAAAGGATTCCACATTATTAAAATTGGTTGATATGGATGGTGTTTTAGCCGCCGTCTTCATGCATCTGTATTTAACATAATTTTTTTTTGTTTTCAATCTTTATTTTAGTTATATTTTTTCCTATTTCTTTTTTCTTTCACATCTTTGGATTATTTCCAAATTTCTTGTCATGCTTCGCTGCACACAGTTTACTTTCATTTATTACTCACTCCTTTATTGGGGGTCTTTCTTGGCTATTCTTAGTTTCTCTTTTACATTTTTTTATTTATTCTTAAATCAAACTAAAAATGGTATTAGAACTGTTTTTATTTCTCCCCGTTTTTTAATTTGGAAAGAATAATTCCATAAAAACAATATTTTGATGTTTATCTGAAATAGTTTTCTAGGATAATGTCATATACAATATTGATCTACTTCTATAAAAAAATCTATTTTTGTGAAACAGTCGCACATATACACTCTCTTACTCCATTTGCTATATACAATACCAACTGTCAATTTTTTTTTATGGCCCTGTCTGTGAAGATGGCCGATGGAGACAAATAAGAAATTTAGATTTCCAGAATCTGTTTTGGGGGTGCCAGATCCCTCATCCTTAAAAAAAAGAAGGAAAGTTAAGAAGATTAAACCATGTGGAGAGTATGGAAGCCACCAGACTTTTTAAATATCTATATGGCTATTTGGTAAACTGGAGTGCAGGGGATTAAGGAGAAAACCTCGTCTACGTTGGTTAGACGATATAGAAAGCGACATCCGCCGGGCAGGTGTAAGAAAATGGAGTACGTTCGCTAAGATATAAAGGAATGGAAAAGGATTGTCGAGGAAGGCTTCGCGAGTTCTTGGGTTCAATTCCACTTCCAATACCATAGAAGACGTTCTCCCTAGGAGCCTCTACAGATCATTGCCCTGAAACTAGAGAATCCGGCACGCTGGTCGGCAGTGCGCTAAGAAGAATGTTCCGGTGCGCACAATAGAGCTTACTAATATTTTACATAAGCAATATGAATCCATGTTCTTACTAACAATCCGTACAGGGCTGGTGAGATACTGCTGTGTATTTCACGGACTTTTATCAGGAATCATTTGGATCCTTTACTGGGTATTGACATTTAAGGAGACACCTCTACATAATGAGGCTAATGCCAGACCTTTTTTGTAGAGGAACAAGAAACACCTACCTTATGACAGATTGCCTTGGGTTGTGAAGAAATTAAGTTCAGGACCTTTGCGTTGGAACAGGATATCTGTGGAAGAGCCTAGACTAATTCACATTCAAGGTTATAGTCCGATATAGTGAATCTTAGATAAGTTAGACCCGGGTCTGGTTTTTTGTTCTTAGATTTACTTTGTTGTTTTTTTGTGTGGTCCCATTGGGGCTTGATAGCGTTGGGTTTGATCCCTTCCCAAAGTCGAATAATAATAAGTATAATAATGACCGAAATCTGAGAATCTAACTGATTACCATGTTACAGTTTGTTTTCTGTAAGGGAGAAACGGGCTGGTCACTTCTACAGCGAGATATGTCGGCTTTCCTGTGAGTATCCCTGCCTAACATCATGAACTGATATCGCTCCCCCATCAAATAGCCTACTCACATTTATACACATAAGGACTGTAGTCGGGTTTATCATTTTCACAGGCTAACTCCAGTTCACACTTGCACATTGTGCAATTTACAGAGGATTCTGCGTTATATATGAACATCCACCTACATTCAAGGCAACCACAGTAGATCTTTTAGGACGTCCTAGATTTGGCTTTATCCCTACTCCTTCTAATCATCTACATCTTAATTTGCAGCTTAACGGCCACAGAGCAGCTTACATTTATTTGTATAACTTGTGTGTAACCGCCTTTTATAATAGTTCTTAATAATAGTAAAACACAATGATAAAATACAGTTTAAAGTTCAATATTAAAATTAGATATTTTTTTAGAACATTTGTAATCAAGAACAGCTGATATTTGTAGAGGTTAAAATTAATTATATAACAAAGGCAGTGCCAATTAAATCTTCATTTTAAAATAAACATTTTGAAATAAAATATTGTTCTATATTTAACACTTTCTTTGAATAAAAATAATTATTTCATTTTTTTTTTTGTCTTCTAAATTTAATTAAAACAAACAACTCTATTTAAAATATCTAGATTCAATACTTTAGCGTAATTTACAAATATATATTGCAAAAAAACGCGGCGTGCGTAATATGTTATTTTATGAGTTGATAACCTCAAAAAAGTATTTTTTCTGATAACACTATTTTAATAAATGTATTTATTTTATCTTGTCTTTCTTTGTAAGCTCTTTATGAATTGTTTTTGTTGTTGATTAATGACGTTGTTTTTGGGGGGGAGGTGAGGGGTGGCTCTTTTTTACTTCCTTTCACTGCTATAAGAGTATGTATGACGACCTATGAAATTTTCGATATCGAGGTTTCACCGGAAATACACGTTTTTCCCTGAATACGAAAAAGTGGTTTTTAGAACATGTGGTGTCTGTGTGTGAGTGTGAACAGCATAGCAAAAATGAAAAATCGCAAAAAGTTCAAACTTGACTGTCTGTTTAGGTAGTATCACCATGGGAGGAAGTATCGGTCAAAATTCCTCAACCGGAAGCACCATTTTACTTAATATATTTTCTTTAAACTTAGTACATCAACTACATATAATAAAAAAGCTCGCTACAATTTTTATTTGAAACATTTCTCCCGATAAGTTCATTTTAGAATCATTTGGGTGGACGGAAATTACGTATTCCTTTAAAGTGCTATTTTAATTTATTATACAATTCTATCATCTCAACAAATTTGAGATTAATTGAGTTGCCAAAATTCCTAATTTGTAGAAAATTATCAATTATCAAACTTCATGAACTTCAATAAGAGAAATTCGTGTGAGTGTTTCAAATCAGTTTTTATTTTTAACGCGTGATTGCTATAAATGTACAGATCCATCCTGCCGTCGTAAGATTACTGTCTTAAGAATAGCCTGAGGTATAATTTCGGATTACCTAAAATAACATACCTACAGCACAACATGTGCAATCTTCCAAGCATTACACCGGTTAGGATAAACCACTCTGTTAAGTTTTTTCAGAAATCACGAAGCATTCAATCTAAGAATTCAGTCGAAATGTTAACGACTGAATCTGTCTTTATCTGACTCATACACAACTTTCTCTTGCTGCAATTTGAATAGATAATTGATAGATTTGCTTCAAACTAGGAATGTTTACTAATAGTTTATTTCGTTTCAATAATATATGGGTGGGAGAATCTAAACTATAAAATACGTAATAAACTGTAATGAAACGACAACACTGCGCCCCCCATCTCGCCCAGAACAAAAAGTTACCAACAAAAGTGATAGGTTTATATGTAGGTCATTTAAATTTATCATATACAATTTAACACTATGATCGCCACGTGACCCAGATTTGGATGACGGCTATGCTTATGTATAGGACCCTGTCATCCATAATTGGCTGACACTTTACTACATTTAGTTATGTAGCATTGTACAAAGTACACTGGAATAATTTTATTTAAAACACAAGTATTTAATAGTACTAGCGCATGTAATATGTTAAAATATAGCTATGGTGATCTGGGTAAATTTTGGGAATATATTCCAGAATTTTTTTTTTATTTTTTCATTTTTCTAGCTTCCTACTTCCTGAGTTAGTGCCTTCTTCTGATAGCACAGAACGCACATCCTTCTTATTATTTTCGCTCCCGGGATTTTTTCGGCTCCGCAGGAAACACACCTGATTCCTCGCAATCTGATCAAAGTATTTATTAACTAGAAATTCGCAGAAAATTACATTTCGCATAAAATCTTATCTTGGTGTCTTTTTTGAGAAAATTGGAAGAAAAAAAACCGAAATGTTTCAATTTTCTGTTTCTCTACCCCAAAACAAACATACATACATCCGCGAATCACTTTTTTTGCTCAGTATTTCCGGTAAAAACTCAATTTTGAAAATTTGACTTATGCGCAATACTTCCTCTTAGAGCAACAAGTGAAAGCATCCAACAATGTTTTCTCTTTAAATTTTTTATGACTCATCAAATTAGAGCTATTGATTTAAAATATTTTTCTTTGAAAATTAATTTTACTCGGTTTTCTAAAGGAAGTTAGAATTTCGGATTTTCTTTAAATAGCTATTTCAGAATTGTTGGGGCTGGATAAATGCCACTGTCTACCGAGCAATATTCTAGTTGATTACAAATCAGGTTACCCTATTTTCTATATTAAAGACAACAATATCAAGTAGTGTTGTTTTTATTAAATATCAAATTATTATCACCGACCTGATTCTGAAAAAAATTCCATCATATAGTACTTGAGGCTCTCTGTGAACTAATAAGATAAAACGGTTTCATATGCATTTGGAATGTTAAGATTGCCAGTGTTGAAGAAAATTGCAAATGAGAATTATTGAGAAATTGCATTAATTGAAAGACATGCACAGATTTTATTCAACCTGTTCACGAAGAATTTTTTCAAACACGATGAAACCTAAACTACTTATCCTAAACACTTCCGTAATGCCGCACTTTCTGTTGATGGATTTGAACTTTCAAAGTCGAATCCACCAGTCCGTCTCAAATCCACCAAACTCAGCTTTCTGTGAATTTTTTTTTATGATCGTTTTTCATTTTAATAACACACACACACACACACACACACGCGTGACAAAGAGAGAGAGAGAAAAAGCCTAATTTATTTATTTATTTTTGTATTCAGGGGAATTCAAGACGTATATTACCGGTGTGAAAATTTTACAAATTCCAACATACTTCCTCTCTTAGAATAGAAGTAATTAGTAAATAAATAAATAAATAAACTGATAGATCAAGGGCACATAATGATGCATGTAATATTTGTAATAGCAATATGATAATGTGACACATTTCAATGCCAACTAGATAAAATCTTAGTAGAAGGACGACAACTGGAAGGATCTTTTTGACCTCTACTCAAAATTTTGATAAAGAATTTGTTTTTTAAAATTTTTTTTTCAGATATTTTTGGACTTTTTTTTAAAAAAAAAAAAAAACTTATTCAATATTTAATTGGGAGAGAAATATATATTCAATGATTTTCATGGGTTTTTACACCAAGAAGGTCGTCTGGTGTGTTGTGTCATAGACCCCCATTAATCACATTTTGATTACAACTGTTTAGAGAGAGAGAGAGAGAGAGTGAGAGAGAGTCTTTTTCTCCCGTGACACATGACATTGTTGCATTGCAACCTTCCCTAGAATTTCTGGCTTTTCTCTCCTACCTCACTCTTCCCATCAAGTTGCCCCCATCCTAGATAAATAATAACCCGTATTTTTTTCGATTATTGGAAATAACTGTTAATACTGCTTTATCTCTTTATTTCGCTAATAAATCGGACAAAAATTTATGGAACAGTCGTCTTTGATTGTAGTTTTGTTTTTTTAAATTTAGCTTTGAATTGTCAAGCTACTTGCTACTGCTGCAACCACTATAGCTACCTCAATGCAGCAGCCGGGTATGTGTTAGATATGAATATGGTTTTATAACGCTTAAAATTTCCCCCCAGGGTGCGCTAAATTCAAACAGTTGCCCATATCAACAACGTCTACAGGTCCCAGGTGTATCAGTGTAAATGTTGTTTACGTGTTAACCTGGATTATCCGCCCAGATGCTGAAATGTTGCCTGAAGTAGTAGTAAGGGTAGGAGAGCTTAACCTGATAATGGGATTTTCTGTAAGTGCTTCAGTCATTAAATTTAATCAGTGTTCTTTTTAAATATCTCATAAGAAAAATAAACAGGGCACAATTTAACAGTATTTTAAATCTAATAGATTTTTATTAATTAATTGCACTATTTAATGCTGTTAAAGGTGGAAGTTTTTACAATCGTGCCAAATTATTGAAATTTGCTTTTCATCGGTATTATGGAATTAATGAGGAGAGAAATAAGGTTTGATTAATTAAACGAGATATGAAGACACTATTATAATGTAGCTATAAGTTTACACTAACTGCACTGGACTTGTAATGATTTTATAGAATAAAAGGTGGGAGTAGAGATATGACACGATGCGATGTATGGTTGAATCTGATAGATAGATATGTATATATCCCTAAGTAGATTCTCACTGGCTTATATACAGGTTCTCCCACTCTAGCCAGCTTAAGTCAGAGAGTACCAGACAAAGTCTGTCTGTCTGCTCTCTTAATTCTCTCTCTTGCCATCACAATCGGGAACGTTCGGTTTTACCTGAGACCGAAAAATGTATTTTAGAAATTATTATATGTATATGGATATTATGTATTATGTATTGACAGAAACATTAAATGAAATCACCTTTCTACAAGAATTTTTTTTTTTTAACCATCCTCTGATAATGGATGAAAATCGGGGAACCGGTGAGAACTTAATAATAAATTGAAGCCTGGTACGACGGATAAAATTCCAGAAGTTATACAGCATTGTGGGCCTATCATATATATATGACAAATATATATATATATGTATAAAACTTGTAATCTACCTAGGATGGGAGAGCAAACCTTGAATGTACCAATTAAAGATTGTGAATTTCTGTATAGCTTAAAGTAATGGTGTAGATCTGCTATCGCTCTTTTGTTGCTATCGTCTGCCACCTTCAGCAGCACTCTCTCCTCCCTTCTCTCTCTCACCCTTGTCTGTCTGTCTGCCACCATATCTATGACTCCACTGCCAACTGAAATGAATAAGTAGCAGCTCTTTGTACTGTACATTTGTCACCATCAAGTTCACCAGATTTATTACTTAAAATCTCTTTCTCTCTTAAGAGTATTCATTTATTAAATCTCTAGACCTCTTGTCTTTAAGTCCTCCTGTACTTTCTGATTATACTTCTTCTTTACTAACTTAACGGAAAGTGGACGTCTTCGAACATCGCTACCGGACGTTTTGGGCCATTTTTCTTATTGAAACCATTATTTTCCATGTAAAGTACTTTTTTCTCCAAATAATTTAATAAATAATATAGTTTGAGCCAGTGCTTTTTACTAAAAAAATAAATAAAAATAAAATAGTCTTTATGAAAGACTTTATAACTTTAAAAATATAGGTATAATTTGTCTTAAATTTGCAACTTCAAAATTTATTAACTCAGTTTGATGGAAGAACTTTTGATGTTGTTGCTATTGTCTGTGCAACTTAAGCTCATTTTAGCTGAAAACCTAGGTTTATGAAAATAACATTTAAAGTAAGTTTGAAGTGACAAAAAAAGCTGTTCAAAAGGTTTAGCTTCAATGCTCACTGCTGAAGAATTATTAGCATTAATGCTATGGAAATAAATATGTGATAGCATAATCACATACTATAATTTTAATCTCTTGGCCAAAGCAAGATAATACCACTGTCGCAACATTCACTGTAGGCCTGTTAAATATTTGGAGAAGAAGTACCGCCAAGCTTCCCTCACCTCAACAATTGATATTCAAGACTGTGTACAGAGAAAAAAAAACACAATTCTATCACCAGTTGAAGAGTCTACATCACCTTTAAAGCCGACCAGCTAACAACAACCAGTATATATATTCACTACACATTGCCTCATCACTATTTCTTTCTCTGTACATCATCTTGAGTATTGTTGAGCTGCTCACCAGATAGATAGATTGTACTCAAAACAGACTAATATAGACTTAACATAGTCGCTCAACATTCTGAAACGACCCTAATAGGAAAAAACAATTTTTAGTTTTAAGTATTTTCAACTTTGTTAATTTATACACATTGCTTTCACTAAATATTTTCTTAAAAAAAAAAAAACAAACAAAAAAAAACACGAAGTGTGAAGTAAATACAGTTGTCTTCAGTTGAATCAGTTTGCTATACAAAATTCAGTATAGTTTCAGAATGTGAACACCACCACAACAAATTCAGTATAGTTATTGAAGTTTTAGAGCAGTAAACCTTTTACCAAACTAGCAGGTCAACTAGAAGGAAAGGAGGAAGGAGGAAGGCCTCACCAATGATAAGAAACATATGTTGTCCCGCTCTATTAAGGTAAACACAACCTTTACTGATAGTGGCGATACTGTCAGCCTTGTCTGCCAATACCGGAATACGTTGGCAACAATTGATAATACGTTCTTATTATGAAATGTATCGTAATTACTATATATATATATATAATTAATTATTATTAAATAATATTCTTAAATGAAAGATCGATATCCGACTATAAGTAGAATTTTTTACAAAATAACTAGTTCTATATTAGATGTGGTGAGCGTCTTAATAGAAGTTATTAACAATCCATTTCTTGAATTTAATTTTAGAGTAAGTGTAATAATAATAATAATAATAATAATAATAATAATAAATATAATATAAAAAATAATCTGGTGTGAAACACTCACGCGACTTTCTCTTACTGCAGTTAATACAAACTGACAAATTTTCTTTAAGCTTTGAAATTTTGTTTTAAGCTCTAACATAAATGTAACTGGGATGAGCTAACACCCTTGGCTCAGGTAGTAATTTCAATGTAGTTACATTGTACTCCAGCATACAGCGTTAATAACATTGGTCGAACTCAAATAACATTTGAAATTTAATGCCACAAATTCCGAGAACTCACTAAAATCATTTTCTCTGGGAAAATCATTGTAGCCGTTTTCAAGAAAATTCCAAGAAAACTCAAAACAGTATTGTGTAATGTCGCACTTCCGGTTAATCGATTTTCTGTAAATTTGGTATTCTAGTTATGTTATATAAGTTGGCAGTATCATAGAAAGCATCCGTTCACTAAGAACCACAATAAATTCAATTTTCGGCGGGAAAATGATTCAAATAAAAGTGATAGGGATTTATATGTATGTAGATAATATACGAAATTTAAAGAAAAATCGTTGGAGCAGTTTCCAAGAAAATCGTGAAAAACTGAAGAAAAAAAAACCATTCAGGAGAAGTAACACTTCTGGTTTTTTCTCTTAGAGAACCTCAAAACATTTGTTTCCGGTGAAAAGTCAATTTCGAAAATTTGACAAGATCGCAAATACTTCCCCTTCTACTAGGAGGAGTAAGAAAACTGAATAAAGGGAAACTTGTACGTCCTATAATAAAGAGGAACCAGATTTACAATGAAAAAAAAACAAAAAACAATTATTTATTTATTCATTTTTATTTTATTTTAATTTTTATTCTTCAAGATTACATTTTGATAAATATTATCAATGTTTATCTGTTTTTTGCTACGCTTTAACCTCGGGATTAATTTATTGTTTTTGTTTTTTGTGAACAATGTAATATATATATATATGTTTGTTATATGTTAAGAATATTACAAATTTTTTCTTCAATGATTTTTTTGGAATTTTAATCGAATTCCAAGAACAATGGAAAATTATGAAGGTTTTAATTTTTAACAATAAATTGGCTATGATATTCCCCACCCCCCAAAGATATTTTGATATACGATGTTTACGATTTTGTTGATGGTTTAAGAACTTGAAAACTCCAATAATGGGAAAGGAGAAAAGAACCGTTTTTAAATAAATTTAACGAATCGTGGTAATTAATGGGCCATTTTCTAAGCCGAACTAAATCTGAAACTCTTATCAAATAAAAATGACGCACAACACAATAGAAATATTTCCAAATGATTTGTTTTACAACTTTTTAGTTGTAAACAATTTTTATCAGGAGATTATTATTATATAATGAAAGATATGGTCGTGAATGCGTTTAAAAAAAATAATAATAATAACAATAGCTATATCAAAATGTTAATTTCCTTAATAAGAATACAAAGATGAATTCGTGGCAGAACCTTGAATTTAAAATTCTACGCACTACTATGAGTTCCCGTTTTGTATGGTTCTTTGGGAAGAATTTTTACTTACTATAGCAAAAGCGAGTAATTATTTTGTATGATTACCCTGTATGTGTGAAACAATCCACAGTAAAATCGATATTCTGCTTAGATAGAGCGGGGACTTCACCCGGAAGTATCATTTTTACTGATTTTTTTCTCCAGTGCTAGAAGAGGGAGGGTGTATTGTGGTCGTGTCAAATTTTCAAAACCGAAGTTTTATCGGAAATTAATTTCGCGGAAAAAAAAGTATTTTTAATGATTGGATGCTTTTCTATACTCAACAAGTATACTCTAAATTAAAGATATTACAAGAATATTGTAAGGCCAATGGCTTGACAGTTAATATAAATAAAACTGAGGTTGTACCATTTCACAAAGGCACTAGGTTAGGCAGAATGAAACAATTGTATTTTAATACACAAAAATTGGAATTTGTAAAAACCTCTTAATTATTTGGGGCTAAGTTTTGCTAGCTCGGCTAAATTTCGGGTGACATGTAAAAGTGCAATCGTTAAATTTAATATTGCCAGTTCTGCAGTTTTAAATTTATTAAAAATACAAAAGTCTGATTGCTGGGGAACTAAAATTTGTCTATTTAACTCTCTAGCAGAAAGTGTTCTATTGTGATTATTGTGAGAGGTGTGGAGTTGTGATTATTATGAATTAAAAGAGAGGGGATAGATAAGATTTCTGAAATCTCTTTTGGCATTGCCTGGCAGCACTCCTAATTGTTATGTTCGGATGGAAACTGACAGGGTTCACTGTAGATTAAAATTATTCAGCAAAATGCCGGACTGGGCAATTAAAATAATGAATATGGCCGATAATTGTTTGCTTGAAAAACTTTTCTCTGGACTAGCTGAGTTGGATGATACTTGTATCCTACCTTTTAACTAGTATTTGCAATTTAGGTCTTACTTAATTGTAATTAATAGAGTAGAGATATTCTACGGAATCTTGCCGGCTCCACTTTAACACAGATAAAAAAGGAAATGATAGGCTGATCAGTAAGGATAGAGATGTTGTAATAATTCTGCATTTAATATGCATATCAGTATTATTGTCCTTTGAAATTCGGGGCAGACTACGTACTAATAAAATTACCTCTTGCAAAATTAGGATTGTCGCGCAACTTAGGTTTTGTAATAACCTAAATAAATTTTCTTTCCTGTACCATAACGGCAGGAAACACAGGTTTTACCGATAAAGAATGTACATTCTATTCATAAAAAGAAAAAGACAGCGTTTGTCATTTTGATTTTCATTGTTTGCAGTACAGTGAGTTTCGAACCAAATATTTAGCAACATGTATAGATGTTGCAGGAAATTGCTCCGAATTGCTCGCTATGGAAAACTTGTTTTACAATATGGTGTATGATAAGATGCGGAATATATTTTTATTTATAATTAGCTCTCTGGGAAGAAGGTCTTTAATTTTATAATCAAGTCTTTAGTTTTGTTAATCAATTTTATAATCCTAGTCTTTAGTTTAATTTACCCTTTTTTCTTGTCCAAGTCATTATGTGCATATTTTTCTTATAAACATATTTTCTGTAAGTCATTAAAAATATTTATTATGTTTTATATTTATGTAAATTGTTGTAGGTAAATTTTCAGTTTGTTTTATTTATATAGTTTAAGTTCTAATTTATGTACCATCCAGCTCTTTATATGGGATATTTGTCCAAAAACAAACAAATAAATAAATAAATTAATTACTAAATGAATAATAATAATAATAATAATAATAATAATAATAATAATAATAATAATCTAATAAAATGGAATAATGGCGTGTAATATTTTATTATTTTTACTTTCTCTTACTCCTAGTAAGAGGAAGTATTGTAATCGTGTCAAATTTTCGATATCGAGTTTTCACCGGAAATATCCGTTTTGAGGTCCCCTGAGTCCAAAAAAGTGGTTTTTAGCAAATGGTCTGTGTGTGTGTGTGCCTGTGTGTGTGTGTGTGTGTGTGTGTGTGTGTGTGTGTGTGTGTGTATGTATGTGAACAGCATAGCTCAAAAACGAAAAACCGTAGAAAGTTAAAACTTGATATTCCATTTAGGCATCACCGTGGGATCTGACACTACGTTATCTGTCAAAATTCCTCAACCGGAAGTACCACTTTACTAGTTAGATTTTTTACTTTTTTGCGATTTTCTCAAAAATGGCTCCGACGATTTTCTTTAAACTCGAAACATCAACCACACATACAAAGAGCTACAACTTTTATTTGAAACATTTCTCCAGGAAAATTCATTTAAGGGCACTTCTGGGGGAGGGGTGGGGTTAGGTTTTCATCTTAACTGCTGTTTCAGTATATTAGACAATTCTGTCATCTAAATAATGTTAATTAGAATTAAATATGTTGTTGAAATTCCGAGTTTGAAAAAAAATAGATAACCGGAAGTGCGTTTTTACTGAAATATAATTTTCAGTTTTCTGGTATTTTCTCGAAAATGGCTCCAACGATTTTCTTTAAACCAGCGTTGTTAACTATACATATAAAGAGCTACAACTTTTATTTGAAACTTTTCCCCTGATAAATTCATTTAAGGGGACTTTTGGGGGAGGGGGGTTATGTTTTTCTTTAAAATGCTATCACAGTTGATTATACAATTCTGTCATCCAAATTGAAATAACTAGAAATTAATATATGACCCAAATTCCGAGTTTCAAGGAAATTAGTAAACCGGACAGTTTTACTGGACAGTGTTTTCACTTTTCGACGAATTTCATTAAATTTGGTACACTAACTATAAAATTTGTCAATTATAATTTTGAGTACTGGAGTAAGAGAAAGTTGTGTGAGTGTTTCACACCAGATTTTTTTAATTTAAGGCGCGTCACATTGGCGCCCGGAGATTTCTCAGTGCACTGCCGGCCTCCGGACAGTGTTTTGTCGTTACAGACAACACTGAGTGTAGTCTACAGTAAGCTGTAGAGACTCTTAGGAAGAAAAAAATCTAAGAGTAGCAAAGCTGGACTCGAACCCAGGTCCTCCGCGTGGGAGTCCAGTACGCTAACCACTTAGCTATTTATTCCCTTCCCTCTGTAATATTATTATTATTTTAATGCCGGTGTCGGGCATTCATCTTCTTTCGTAGGGAACTGCGATGCCGGGATGTGGCATCTGCGTCTTTGTATACAGATCATCAGACCTAGAGTTGGATTTTTTTCAACTGCCGCAAATGGTGGTTTTTAACTCAATTTTTTTGCAGATGGCTTTGTAAATAGTCATGGCCAATTAGCAAGTGTCGGAAATTGGCCACAAAATCCTTGCGGCATAAATCAGAGGGGATCTTCTTGTTTTTCAGCTGGCTTTCCCCAGCGCGTGTTGAAAAGCATTTTGCTGTAAATTATTCTAGATAATTCATTTTTGATGACTGGCATAGCGTGAGGGTAGGTGATCGCCTCAATGAACTGGAGCAGATTTGTTGCTTCTTTGGCCATTCTGTCTGCCACTTCAATATCAATGTTACCGCACAGGCTCGGATCCACTGGTATGTGACTGCCTAGTTCCTATAAATCAGCTCATTTATGATCTGCTCTGCAGCTTTTGTTTAAGTCAAAAGCAATCGTGCTTATGAACAATACGGCAGCCTTTGAATCATAAGGAATACGATCTTCCTCTTATCGTGGTACTCAGGTCCAATTAAACAGTGGCTAGCTTGAAGGATAACTCAGTATCAAAATTGGATGCTCTACACCCCAAAGATCCATTCTACCCTCAAACAATCCAGGAATGTAGAAACCAGCGTCTGCAGTTTTTGTTTATTTGTGCAATTTTTGTGGGTGTGAACAAAATGTCTAAATTTAAAAGCGCAAATAGCTCATACTTAGTATTCTTTTATAGACATTATTATCGAATCCTGCGGGAAAGTGTTAGTCAAAATCTGTTAATCGGAAGAAGGGCTTTACTACATAGTTTTTTTTCATTTATTGTTTTTTTTTCTCAAAAATGCTCTAAACGATTATTAGAAATTTTTCAATGAGATCTATAGCTGCAAGGGAAAGTTCGCGAACGTGTTTCTCACTAGATTTTTTTTTTAAAGGTCCCTATCCACAATTTTCTTCTTTTTCTCCCATCTCTTCTATATATTATATATTAAAAAAAAAATAAAAGGTGTGAACTCAATCTTTAAATACCAAACTAAACAAATATTAAAAGGTGACTACAGTAGTATAAAAGCAAACATTTTTGAAGTGGTTTATTTTTCTACTTATGATTAT
Source organism: Triatoma infestans (assembly GCA_011037195.1). Lineage (NCBI taxonomy): Eukaryota > Metazoa > Arthropoda > Insecta > Hemiptera > Reduviidae > Triatoma > Triatoma infestans. Next base: position 79,591 of record JAAEAF010003085.1, on the reverse strand, counting down.
CTTTTTGAAGAACATCGTTTCCCTTTCAAAAGAAAAACAACAACAAAAGAAAAAAAAAAATGGTGACATGTCCTAAGACCATCAAGAAAGAATCTGAGAGGAGGTTTTCGTTTTTGTTTTTTTTTTTATTCGTGATATATTTTTATTGTTCCATACAGCATTATTATGTCCAGTATTTATGTTAATACAATAGGAGGATGATTGCAATAGGGTGGAACCCTTGGATTTACATATAATTAGACAATACATACATGCATAAGTATACTATGCCTACGCTACACAGACTATGACATCCCATTCGTCCCTGTGTACAGACTAAAAAACATACGAAGAGTGGGGACGAAATCATATTCCCCTATAAATACAATTTTTTTTTTTTTGGATTATAATTTTGCAATGCTTTAAAGCTTATTTTACAATAAGAATAAAAAAGGGTGTGATTGTATTCTAGAATGAGAGAGAGATAGAGAGTGAGTGAGATATAGTGAAGGGGGGATGAAGAGTGGACTATTATATAGAAGATCAAAGAAAGGTGAAGCTGGGGCCTTCCATTGACATAAAAGTGCCGTCACTGGTTTTATAATCCGAAATATGATCTTACTTGTAAGGCAATTCACATAAAAATGGCCTTATCTTAACAAACTTTTATTTATTTTAATATTATTATTATTATTATTATTTTTAAATCAAGTGGGAAACGCACAAACGGCTTAGAAGTTGTCACCAAACATTAAGAACTGAAAATCTAAATAGCTGTGATGCAGGCGAGAAGCAGGAAAAATTAGAAATTTGTCTATATATCTTAAAATATTAGATGACAAATTGGATGTAATGGGAGTTTCAGGGGTTTATAAATTAATAACTAAATGTTATGACTACTGCACTATAATTAATAATATATATGTATATATATACACTTATAATTCTAAGGTCTTAACTTAATTAAGAGATTAAGAAACGGGGAGAAGAAACTAAATGAGAGTTAGAGCGAGAGATAGGCAAGTGTGTGGTGTTTAGACTGGAATGTTTGTTGTTGGTTGGTAGCACGAAGGTGTCTTCGCTCTTGAAGATGGTGATACAAATAGGGAGTCACTGTCCTTTTTCCTTCAATTTAGACACCTGTGGTATTGGGAGCAGGACTTCATCCTGTTGGTTGGCATCGTTTGAAGATACGAGCTTGGCGTTCCTTGCGGATAGCAGGGAACTACTCTGACCTCAGATATGCCATGACTTTGAGGTCAGTAAATTGAGGTCAATATGTGATTCATTTTAGAGAATCATGAATGGATTTGTAGAAATAGTAGATTAGATTAGATTAATTTCAGGATAGGCATCTACTTCCACCCCTCCCACGGCTGAAAGCACGGAGGTTTTACTAGATGGCGCCTGCTCTAATTAGGACACGCTATTCAATGCAATAATTCTTACAAAACTGCTCAGGATAGAAGCGATGTCCTCGTGAATGAAAACGTATCATGTTTCTCCTTCAGTATCGGAACCCCTCTCAGTACAGTAGCACAAGATATGCACTGGCTTCTTCTCCACTCACGATAGAAACTACAGTGAACAACTACGCCCAAAAATCACAATCACACCATTCTGACGGTTGTTTTGCAGTTTTTACCCTAAAATGCCTTACTCGTTAAAATACCCTCTAATAAAGAGATTTTTTTCTGCTTTTGAGATGTGTTGATCATGTGTTGATGTATTTTTTTTTTTTTTGACACTCCTTGTCGGATCCATATTCCATACGAAACGTCATCGTTTGGATTACGCTTGTACGCAAACATCACAGTTCTTAAAAAAAAAAAAATATATTTCCGGACACAAAATTTTGCGGACCACAAAACTTTGCATTTCGTTGAAAAGTCTTAAATAAAAAAAAAAAAAAAATACAATCCTGTTCGCAATAATATTTTTTCAAACAATTAAATAAAAAAAAAAAATCCCGAAACTTTAAAGAAACAGGAAATATATTCTTCATACTTGATATTAACGGGGAAACGCTTCAAATGGACATTTCTGCTCCCAAGAAAAATTCTCTACGTTGCCCATATAACAATATCATCTTCATCAAAATCTTTATGCAAGAATGCTTTTCATTTTTCACTTCAATTAACCTGTATGTAAGTTTAACATCAAAGTTAATACTTTCCGCTTCCCTCCCACAGGGGCCACCAGTATTCTCCTAACAACAACAGCCACAAAATTCCATCGAACCATATGATGATGATGATGATGATAATAATAATAATAATAATAATGTGGCTGGTGGGAGATATATATATATATATATTTCCCTCCATCTGTTTTCCCTGATAAGTTTTCCTCTCTTAAGATTTTTTTTTTTTTAAATCATTTTTCTTATTTAAGATTTTAAAAAAAGAAGAAGGAGAAAAAGAAAAACATTGACACCAACAGGATTTTCTAAAAGCGATTAAAACAAAGTATCGCTTGTGTAAGGTCAGTGGTTCAATCAAACAATTCATCTGGAAAGTTTACTTTCAACACTAAAAAAGACCCCCATCCCTCTCACATATAAGGGTTTTGGAGAGGAAAAGCGATTCGCTTCAAATGAAGGGGGGGAAGGGAGTGTTTTTTTTTTCACCACTCTTAAGCATTTTCTATAAATAAAATATTTTTTTTTTTAATAAAATGAAAAGAGACAGAGCAGAAGAAAAATAGGTAAGATCTTTTCTTCTTTTTTTTTAAAAAAAAACTATCATGGCTATTTATAAGATAATAATTTGGCTTTCTCATGGGGCACTGCAGACTCAGCTGACACCTGAGCAAGCTGGGCCCAGGCACATGCAGATTCTGTGGGGAAAATCGAATCTCTACTGACGGCTACGACTTCGTCATCGAAAGAAGATTTAGCAGCCTGGGTTGTTACCAGGTGGTGGAGGGGGGAAATATCCCACCTTAGAACCCTCCAAGATTAGGGAGCCCTAACTTGGAGGGGGAGCTGTAGAAGAGCAAGCTCACCTACGCGGTATCAAAGAGGGTACAATAGATCACTGGATGGTTGGTCGCAGTGCATAAACACTCAAAATAATAATAATAATAATAATTTGCATCTGTTATTTTATCCGTCGTAGCATGCATATTTATAGTGTTCCTGATCGGTTTCGGTTTTTCATCCATTCATCAGAGCAAATTCACCAAGTTCGTGTAGAGAGTTCACTTCACAACTTAATGTTTCTGTTACAATCACACTTGTTAATTGTGTATATGTGGGGAGGTTATAAAATAACAGAAACATTAAGTTGAAGTGAACTCTCTACACGAACTTGCTCTGGCGATGGATAAAAATCCGAAACCGGTCAGGAACACTATAAATATGCGTGCTACGACGGATAAAATACCAGCAGTGTTATCCAGCATTGTGGACCCATCCACATAATCAATAATAGTTTGCGTATGTAATTTTAGGAATTTATTTACCTTTCATTTTTTCTTACGATTATAACGTGAAGCTTCGCGCGAACTAACAGAATAGGCATTGAATTTTTACCAGTAATACATATATATTCCTGTGAAATGTAATGAGATACCCAATTCCTACCCAGTAAGGTGCATAGACGTATAGGTGGATAGGTAGATAGGTAGATCTGGAACCCAGTTTGGCTGTTGACCAACAGATCCAAAAGGAAAGTTATAGCCAAAATAGATTAATCTAAAATACTAAATTTACTATATTTTGTGTTTTTTTTTTTTACTTTCTCTCTTAATCCTAGTGAGAGGAAGTATTGGGATCATGTCAGATATTTCTAAATTGAGTTTTCACCGGAAGTACATGTTTTGAGGTCCTCTGATTACTTAGAAAAAGGATTTTCATTTAAGGTACCACATACAATAACTGGATACGAAGGTTTCGATTTAATTCGGTGAACGGGAAATGCGGCTTTACTGAAAGGTTTTTTTTTTCTTTTTCCTTTTCATTTTTTTGGTGATTTTTCTGGAAAAAAAAAATTACTTCTAGTGATATTATATTTCTTTAAATTTCGCATACTATCTACACAAAAATATCCTATCCCTTTTATTTGTAACATTTCTAAAGGAAAATTGAATTGGTTCAAAAATTAGGTTGGTCCAAAGGGATACAGCAACATTAAGCTTTCTTCTAACATTGTTTAGTACTATACTATTCTCTGCAAGCCTCCTCCACCTTATCAGTCCCAGTTGACTTAAAGCATCCTGACATACCTATTTATCACAGTGATTCAGCCCTATTCAATGCCTTCCTTTAAGCTTACAATTCCCCAGCTTTTTTTCTAGGATGTTCCCAGCCACTCAACTTGAAGGCAAAAAACATATCCGTAGTCAGAAATTCATTGTCAACTTTTACCTCTCTCCGCTTCCAAAAAGATTTTGACGATTAATTACTTTTTGTAATTGAAACAGAGAAAAACCACATCTTTCATTATTAAGCAGCAAAAAAAAAAAAAATCAAAAATTTTAAATTAATAGCTTTTTATTATCATTATCTGAGTGACCTCAATACTTGTTATAATTATTTTTAATTTTTTTTTTTCCCCAACTGTATGAAAATATTTTGGTTAAAAAGAATACGTCAAAAGTCCTTGACAAAATCAATAATAATACAGGAAACAAGGATATAGTAATTATGTACCACTTTATTAGCCTGTTTTTAAACTATACATATATACTGAATTAAGAATATCGTAATATTTGTACAATATCAAAAAGTTTTTAGAAAATTCAATATTTTTAGTTTTCTATCTAGCTAAAAAGGATCTGTAATCGAGTTTAAAGTTTCTAACCTGAGTTTTCACCGAAAATAATGGTTTTTGAGATTCTCCAAGTGTAAAAAAAATGTTTTTTTTTTTTTTTTTTTTAAAGAAATTGGTGCGTCTGTCTATGTGGTCAGCATAATTTAAAATCGGAAACAACATGCAGGAAGTTCAAAAATTGGTTAATCGGAAATAACATTTTTACTAAATGGTTTTTTATTCCTATCACATTTACATTTTTGTGGATCACTTGTTTTTAATTTGCTTTAAGGAGTCTTAGGGCACGACATAAATGTTATTTGAGTTTTCCACCACCTCTGTTTAAGTAACTAAGTACAAATTTGCAAATTGCAATCAGAGAAAATCGCGTCCATTTTTAATAAAAATTTCACTTTTTTTTTTTCTTTCATTTAAAACTATCTAGGGAGGGGCGGGTGTTGGTGTAGTGGTTATGAGCATAGACTTGTAAGTGGGAGGACCCCAGTTCGAGTCCCGCGTATAACTGCTAAATTTTATATTGGTATAAAAAATGTTAACAGTAAAGTAGGTGCTTCCGCCCCCGTCCACGACACCTAATTTGGTAGTTGGACGTTAAGCCCGCCTGAAAAAAAACAAAAAAACTTATTAACATTTTGTTGTATCTTTCTTTTGTTTCAGGTACGTAACAGTGCATTCTCTGGCGTAAACTTTGGTGAGCTATTATAGTTTGCATCTTTATATATAGTTGTCGTCTAATAAGAACAAAAACGAAACTAAATAGTTGACTGTGTAAACAATATAATGTTTATATATTTTCGTTAATAAAAAAAAAAAAAAAAAAGAAACAAATAGAAAAAAATAAAAATAAAAACATTCTTCGTGATGTTAATAAAGAAAGACATGCCCTAACCTTATCAACAGCTGTATTCATTTTGGGCATAAATCGTGAGCGGCCATTTAAAAAAAAAAAAAAAGGTAAAAAGGAAACAAGCTCTCTCTCGAAAACGTGATTCTGATCCCCATAGTGTAAAGCATCAAGTTTTCCGTTTTTGTTGAACATTAAAAAAATATATTCTGTAATTAGATTCTGAGAACGTTGCAGAGATTTCATCTACTTACTTTTTGACTCATCGCCGTCTATTACTTTTCTTATTTTTTTTTTTGCTTGGCTCTTGCAGTTGTAAAAGAAAATGATTTGCAATCGTGCCAGGTTTTTCAAGTTTTACCGGACATGCTCGTATTTGTTTCCAAATATATCTCGGGTGCGACAAATTAAAAAAATGAAAATATTTTTTACGAGTAGTATGTGTATGTAAAAAATATCTCCCAATTTTAATTGATATATTTCTCCAGGAAAATTGATTTTCCCTAGATACAGCTTTAAGCTGTCTACTTGAAGTGCCACTTAAGTTTCATTCCGCCATCTTTATAATATTAAGTGGAGGGATCGCAGGATACCTTTATAGGCCCCGAACCCTTCTGCGGCTTGTCCAGGAGCCTCATTCACACTTCTATCAGAGGTTGGTAGAAGAACAGCGTCTGCGTTGGTGGGAGAGAACACCAGGACAGAGACAGACAAAGCTCTTTATCAAAAGACATTTGCCTAAATTTACCAGAGACCTACTGAGCCAGACCCGAAGGGTATAAGGTTAATTGTGGGTCTACTAACAGGGCATTGTAGGCTGAACAAACACATTCACCACCTACAACTTGCGGATAGTGCGGTATGCCGAATCTGCAAGGTAGAGGAGGAGACCCTGGCGCACATCCTTTCTGAAACGCCGGCCTGGCGAGGATTAGGTTTCTTTAATTGGGGACGGGCAATCCCGAAGCTGGAAGCTTCATGACGGAGCCGCTCTCAGCTTTGCTAGGACTGATTAGGAGGGCAAGGCTGGGGGCTGTTCTGTAACGTAAGGGGATCCACAGTAGACCTCGATTTGTAGGTCGCAGTGGAATGAGGCTCAACCCCCCCCCGTTTCTATTCTATTCTATAATAAAGTAACGTTAAGAATATTGTTGTGGTTGGTTCCGCATAGCTGGAAAGCATCAGAGTATTTTCCGTGATAGCCTGCTTCTTTGGTGGTCATAGACCGTTTTTTCGGGCGTTCACTCATCATCAGGATGTTTTTGTCAAAACAATGTGATAACATAGACTTGCACAGGGCGAATTCAGTTAATACAAGAGTACAAGTCTATGTTATCACACTGTTTTTTGCAAAAACATCCTGATGATGAGTGAACGCCCGAAAAACCGGTCTATGACCACCAAAAGAAGCAGGCTATCATGGAAAATATCATTGATTTTAAGAATACTGTTCGAAATTCCATGATTGAAGAGAATTAAATAATCCATAAAACCGGTTTTTTCGAACTTTACAAAAAAAAAAGTACCCATTGTTTTTTCTTTAAACTTTCAGTGAAAACTGCAAAAACCTATGAGTAAAGACGACTTACGGATTTTGAACAAAACCTAATTGTTAGATGCGTGAGTACTACGTAAACGGAGTATCATGTGCGGGCTTCTTGGAAAACGTAGAATACTTCCGCACTTTCGGATTTTGAATGAAACCTAATTGTTAGAAACGGTGGTACTCACTTACCTAAGCGGCATATCATATGCGGGCTTCTTGGAATCGTTGGAATATCATGATTTTTTTCATAGCATTACACACGAAGATTTCGGGCAAAACCCATCAAACCGGAAGTACGATTTTACGCAATTTTTTTTTTTTACCAGTATTTCGCAGTTTTCTCGAATTTGGCTCCAAATGATTTTATTTCAACTTTGAATAGTATTTACAAACAAAAATACCTATCACTTTTTATTTAAACGCTTTTCCCAAGAAAATTGATTTTTTTGGGTGGTTCTGAGGGAATGGTAGCATTATACTAGCTTCTAAAGTGCCACTTCAGCAATAATATTAATACCCATCAGAAGTATTGTTAGAATTCCAAATTTTGAAGAAATTAGGTTGACCGGAAGTGCGACTTTATTAAGTACTCCGGAATTTGTGGCGTAAATTTCAAATATTATTTAAGTTCCTTCAATGTTATTAACGCTTTCTTCTGGACTACAATGTCATTACTTTGAAACGACTATCTGAAACCAGGGTGCCTACCGGCATGTAATCCCCACTCTTATATGTTTATGTTGCAGCTCTGACAAAACAAAACAAACAAAAAACCTCAAAGTTTGAACAAATATGCAATAATTTCATGATTGTATCAACTGCAGTAAGAGAAAGTCGTGTGGGCGTGACTTCAGAATAAGTATTTCCGGTGAAAATTCCATTTAGAAAACTTATAACATGATCGCAATACTTTCTCTAATAATATAAAATTAAATAAGTAGTACTTGTTACCGCTCATCTTAAATTATAATTAGCATATCTTTATGTAATATTGCTGGCACGAAGGTCATCAAGATGATATGCTTGCGCCTGCGTATATATCCATTGTCTTAGTTTATTTTTTTTATTATCTTTTGTTCATACCATGAAATGTACAAAATTTTGATGGTTTTATTATTTATATTATTTTATGAATATTAATTATGAAATAATTTTCGCGATTTTTTTTTTTTATTATGTTAATTTTCCTTTATTTTCTAATTATATTTTTAGAAATGCCGTTATTCACTTGTTAACACAAGGATGAAGTTTTCTATTAAAATTATTACATCGTAAAGTATCCTCTAATATAAACAAGCTAAAAAATTTGTTGGCTGGGGCCAGTGAAGAAAATTTTTATTTTTTTAAAAAGTTTATTCAACGTTTCGGACACCTTTGGGTGCCCTTCCTTAACAGTTCCTGAAAACATTTTTTTTAAAAAAAGTTTCTTCTTACGCCCCTACTAACTAATGTTTTAGTTGTGGTGGTTGGTTCCGCAGAACTGGAAAGCATCAGAGACATTTTCCGTGATAGGCTGCTTCATTTTGTGGTCATCCACCTGTTTCGGGCGTTCGCCCATCTTCAGGATGCGTTTTTCAGACAGTGTGACTACGCAGCCTTACACAGAGCAAATTCAGTTTACACACTCTGAGCATCCTGAAGATGAGCGAACGCCCGAAACCGGTCGATGACCACAAAGTGAAGCAGGCTACCACGGAAAATATCTCTGAATCTAATTTTTTAGCTTGTTTAATTAACAACGGCCAAACATAAATATTGTTTACATTGATATCCTCTTAATATTTTTTCTCTAGATTGGTTGGTGATGATATCTTGGACTAAACGGCGTTGGTTTAGCGGCTAGCTTATTCGACTTTAGTGCGAGAATTCAGGTGTTGATTCCCGTGTGGACAAAAGACTGTTGATCTAGCATCGTTAGAAATATGGGGGGAAGTTACAGTTTGAAGCGCTCCTAGGTAGCTAAGGCCAGTTTTAAACGACGAGGGAACCGCGACGTGCACACCACACAAGCCTTCAATCCTACTGCTATACGGAAAGTACTGCAATCATGTCAAATTTTCAAAACTTGTTATATATGTTGACAAAATTCAGAGTTTAAAGAAAATTGTTGATCAGAAATGCTGTTTTACTGAACCCTTTTTTTTTGTCAGTTTTCTTTGATTTTCTTCATAAAAACACCGACGGATTTCATTAAATTTGTTATACTAACTATGAATACAGAGACTTATCTCTCTTCTTTTTTGTTTTTTGGAACTTTTTTCAGAGAAAGTTCATTTAAAGTAGCTTTGGGAGAAGGTGGTGGTTATGCTTTCGTTAAAAAATTCATTTTATGAAATTTAAATTCACCCATTGATATAAAATTGAAGACAAGTAAATATTTAGCATAACTTATAAGTTTGAAAAACATCTGTCAATTATCACTACCTAGATTATAGTAAGAGTAAGTGTTTCACAATAGACTTGTTTTTATATTACCTTTTTTTTTTTAAAGATTTTTTACCTCGTATGAGTTTATACGCCGATGTATACGTTCAACACTTCTATTGCTGATGTGTGAATGTTAGACGGTCTAAATATAAGTGCTGCTTGTATTGTTTAACCTTGAAGGATATCCGCAAGGACGCCGAATTCTCTGAAGAAGTGGCTAAAGCTCACTTCCCCCTTCTATGCTGGTAGCATATCTATTCATACCAATGGAGCAAATTAATCTGAAGTTGTGCACATGCCTTCGAAACCGTTCTGGCAGAATAAAATAGAAGCAGGCATAGGTGAAACAATTTTTTATCCCCTCTAAATGGTATATATGTGATTTTTTATGAGTAATATAATATTCAGTAGAGTTCGTACAGTGTATTTACTTTTGTGTGATTTTTTTTTTTACCATTGCTTTACCATTAATGGAAACTATAAGTTAATGAAGATCGCACCAGTTTCGCAGTTTTTTTTTACTAGATTTTGAAAACGGTCAATTTGAAAATGCCAACAACGAGAAATTGGTGGGGATAATGTGGGAAGGAACAAGGGGAGTTAGATGCCTGATGAATGAGATCACAAGCCCTGGCTGGCACCCTGGACAATTGAAAGATGATGCCATTCACACAGACATACACACACACACACACACACATTGAAAACATTTAACAAAAACCGTTATTGGCTTTAGGTGTACGTACTCTTCTCACACAGTAGAGTTTTATGTATGCATACAAATCATCTGGATGCAGTTAAGTGCATAACTAGTACGTTTCTGTTGTTATAGAAACAAGTCTTAGGTGGAAAACTCTGCACTTGCATTTTTGTTTGTATAGAAATTTTGTTTGTTGGGATATAGTTTAGAATAAAATGCAAAAATGTGTAAAGGGTTGGCAGTGAGTGGGGGTAGAGGGAGGGAGATGCATACTGTTCAATAGGGAGCAAATATGCAATAGCAATCCCCAGGTAGTGCATTTTGATGCAAAGGTCTTACTATTTTTTTTTTTCTCCTTATTTCATTGTTGTAAGATGTAGCCGGAGAACAGAGCGGGAGGGGAATTGTGATTTATCGTCTGGAACGGTGCAATACAATAGGAACACTTATCTAGTGAACCCCTCGGGAGTCATTAGTGTTTTATATATACATATATATATATAATACACACGCACACATTATCGACTATGCTTAATGTGGGCTGGCCCGTAGTCAGACGTACCTGACGCACATTAGAACTGTGTGTGTGTGTGTGTGTGTGTGTGTGTACAAGTCTGTATGTTTGTGTGTAAGCAACTGCTCATTCATTTAACGTCCGCTCTAATTCTAAAATATTTCTAGCTCATCTACATAATATCTTCTTTACGTTATCTTCTAAAAACAAAAAAACTATCTTGTAACAACAGTTTCTTTATTTTTATTTTTTGTTTTTTATTTTTATTTAATTTTCTTTATTATTATTCATTAAAAAAAAAAAGAAAAAAAAAAGTACTTGTTAACGTTGTCTGTCCATCAACCATAATTACATAAAACGGAAATACTCAATTGTTTTCTATTTGTGGCCGTATAGTTGTTGCTCTGACAGGATTAAACATAGGCTCGCGCAAGCGCTTTAGAGAACTTATACGCGATTTTTTTTTTGTGACCTATTTTTTTGACTTATCCCCACAATTTATTATATTGTTTTTGTTTTATGTGGTAAGAAAATTAATTTGAAATTTAGAAATGAATTAATTTCAATTTAGACTCGTTTTGTATTAATTCGTCTTTCAATTCCAGATAACCTTGAAATTCAGGTTCCATATTGAGGTTTTTCATCTGAAATCAATAATAAAACGATAAAAATAAATTACTCCTAATAAATTTCTGTAAGCATTCTACCGGTCAGCTGCATTATCATAAGATATCCTTAGTCTAAAATTCCCGCTATGCATCACTTTGAGACCGTTGCCATACGCGGCACCTTAGTATTTGGCAAAGCGAATACACTGACCTAAATAGTGATACACGTTTTCCCTAACAAGATCGTCACAATTATGGCTCAGGGGCTCTCAGTCGGATCCTGTTCAGGGAGAGAAGTTACTTCACATCACCTTCCTGGCATGTAATTATTTTTAAAGTCTTTTAGCCTGGAAGACACCCGTTCCTTATCCTTCCAATGCTTCTAAAATTCCCAAAGTAAATTGTGTTGAATTTGATACTTAATGTTTCGTGTGTGTTTGAAATAACAAAAAAATGAAAACTCGTAGGAAGCTCAAACTTGGTATTTTGTTTAGGTTACTATTAACGCATCCGATAGGAAAGTTTCAGTCAAAAGTCCAACTGCGGACTTTACTGAATAATCTTTTTTCTTCTTTTTTTTCCAGTTTTTCGCGATTTGCTCAACGATTTTTATTAAATGGTTATATACAATCACATGCATAAATACCTTTCACTTTTATTAGTAACGATTTCGCGGGGAAATTGATTTTTTTTTTTAGGGATTTCTAGGGAAAGATTGCATATTAAGCTTACCTCTCAAAAGTAGAACTTCAATTCCATGTATGATTGTTGTATCACGTATATAATTTTTTAATATACCTTAGAAGCTTTGCTAGAGAATTCCAAATTTGAAGAAAATCTGTTAACCGGAAGTGCGATTGCACAGAATAGATTTTTAGCGTTAATTTTCACAGTTTATATGGGCGTTCGTTTAGTATTAGTTGGTGCTGCCTTAGAAACTATAACGTAATCTCCTGTCTGGTTAGTTACTTGTCACATCACCTCTCCAATCACCTCTTTTATATTAGGATAAGTGAGCAAAATTTTTACTCATTACGAATGAGTAAAAAGAGATTTTTTTTAAATTTATATATAATTCTATATAAAGCGAGAACAGTAAGAGAAAAAGTCATGTGAGTGGTTCACACTAGATTTATTTATTTTTTTAATTTATTTATTTATTTTATTTCTAAGGCAGTTGATTTTATAATGAAAAACCCATTGTTACATTTTGTACTTTAAAACATTATATTATAATAGTTTAAAAACAAAAGAAAAAAGGTTGAGTCAAGTTTAATGTTTTCCCTACGCCATTACAATTCATGTATGTAAAATACATAAACTCCCTCCACCCTTTTGTTTGTGATTATATAAGCAGAATTATAATAATAAATTTCCATTATTTTCAATAATTTAATTTATTATAAAAGTAAAACAGCTTGTAGGAATACAAGTTTATATACAAGAATGTATATATATATATTTGTTGTGGTGGTTGGTTCCGCAGAGCTGGAAAGCATCAGAGACATTTTCCGTGGTAGCCTGCTTCATTTTGTGGTCATCGACCGGTTTCGGGCGTTCGCCCATCTTCAGGATGCGTTTTCAGACAGTGTGCCAACACAGACTCGTACAGAGCGTACACAACACAACTAACAGTTAGTGTGAAGCTAAGTCTCTGTACGAGTCTGTGTTGGCACACTGTCTGAAAAACGCATCCTGAAGATGGGCGAACGCCCGAAACCGGTCGATGACCACAAAACGAAGCAGGCTACCACGGAAAATGTCTCTGATATATATATATATATTGGAGTCTGTCTGTATGTAGTAGCAATGAGTCAGTCGTATCGTAATAAATGTTTAGAGTGGGGATGGGACAGTAAAATAAATAAAAAAATTACATGTGTCACATTAACAAAACAACCTTGGAACGTCCATAACAAAAAAAAAACAGACCATTTATTATTACTTCAATATTCAGCTATTCTTCAATAAAATTTAAGTCTGCATGTTCAGTTTTTATTGTGTGTGAACGATATATTTATTAGATAGTATTTAACTTTCGTAATTTATTTATTTAACTTTCCCTCTTACATGTGATAAAAGAAAGTATTGAATTCATGGCAAAATTGTGCGAAATTGTGTTTTCACCGGAATTTGCTTTGAAATCTCGCTGAGAAGGAAACTAAAAAAAAAAAAAATCGCAAATGCTCTTTATTTTCCTTTTAGGTATCAGCATGATTCCCCCCCCCCATTTAATCGCTAATTTCTTGAATACAGTTTCAAACGTAGTGTGTGTTAAATGTATACACTTAAAACTTATTAAACTTTATTTGAGCTCTATAATGAGAAGTGGATTAGCTACTTCTTCAGTGATGGTTGGCGTCACTGTGGTTGGGTGGCTATCCCAGCCAAACAACACAAACCACACACACAAAAACAATTACACATTCTGTGCAAGGCCACTATAAACAAGAAGTCTCATTAGATCTTTCATCGTACTGAATCTTTCTAAGTCGCAATGAATTTGCCGTTATTTTGCCATTCTCCACTGTACAACCATGCAAACATTCCATATTTTGGAAAAATCAATTTCCATCAAATTCTGCGATAAATTAAACATTTCGCTTCCGTTTAAAATGACTCTTCAATGCATTACACGGTTCCACCACTTCGTAGGAGTTCACGGATTAAAAACATTTAGTAATAAAATGTCATTTAGAACTGTGATATTTACAGTATCAAAGAAATGTATGAATATTTCATATTATGTTTGTTTAAACGTTAAACAATAATTATTAAGAAGGTCACGCTTCTGTTTTAAGATAAAATAAATTGTAAATACAATTTCTACTTTCTCTTACCGCTATTAACAGGAAATATTACAATCGTGTGAAATTTTGGATAACGAGTTTTCACCGGAAACACACGTTGTTTTCAGGTCCTCTGAATCCGAAAAAGCGTTTTAATAGAAAATGGATATTTCGTTTAAATTCTACCAGGAAGCCTGACAATAAACAATTTTTGGTATGAACCGTCAACCGGAAGTACAACATTAAATTGAATTGATTTGTTTTCGTTTTTTACGATTTTTTTTTTTTTTTTTTTGAAAACGGCTCTAACGATTCTCTTAAAACTTGGATACAACTGCGCACATAATATTTTTTTAACTTTTATTGATCCATTTTTTGCGGGAAATTTTATTTAAGGAGAAGTCTTGTGAGAGAGTTGATTTTATGCTTCCTCTGAAAGACTATACGTTTCAATCTCTATATAATATTTTAATCTAATAGGAATTACAGTTAAATGTGTTTACAAAATTTCGTATTTAAAAACCACGATTGACCGGTACTATGATTTTACTAAGCAGTTTTTTTTTTTTAGTTTTGTGCGATTGAAGACAAATAAATATTTCGTTAAAGTCATAGGTTTCAAGAAAATTCTATGGATCATAATTTTTTGTTTTGTTTCGTTTATTTCTAAATAGAGAGATCACTTTAGTTCAGTACGTTTTTTTGAGGGGATAATCTTAAACTTCATGGAACCGCACAACTTCCTCCCGGAAATTCAAATTTTTTAGAGGTAAGCGATAGACCTATATGGAACGTAGCAAATTTATAATAAAAAATTAAAGTTGAAGTTTAAAAATATTTACACTTCATTAAATGACCTTAAAGCAAATGATGACTCCTTTGAGTTGGAACTATTTGACAGAGGAAAGGAAATATAATTTGTACAACTCAAAATAGAAAGAATTAATAATAGTATTATATTTCATACAGTACATACACAATATGTCCGTCTATGTGAACCGGTACAACAAGGAATGTAATCATCTTTCTTGTCTGTCAATAAACCCTTCTTCATACAATACGTCTCATTGGTGGGAAATAGATTATTCATTCATTCATCTCAATTCACCCTTTACTTCCCTTTATTTTCTATTTCTTCTTCATATTTCATAAATTGTTTTTTGACGAAAAGCAAATATCCTGATGACTGAGAAGATTCTAGAATTTTTTTTTTACAGGTGTAGTATTTAATAGTTATCACATGTTCGATACTTTGAATCGATTATTAGTGTTTGATAATTTTTGTTTAGATTTGCAAACAACTGATGCAATTAAAGAAAAAAGAATCAGCTGTTTATAAATATAAATCAAATTAACCGTGAATTTGTATTATACTATTTAAACCTCAATTATCTACGTTTCTACAAAAAATTAATTAATATTCGGTGATGGTATCTTTCAATTTTTTTTTTTTTTTTTAAATTTAATTAATATTAAATATAAAATTAATGAATAATAAAATGATGCTTCTACTTCTTTTTTTCATTTAATTTGATTTTATAAGTTCTTATTTTAATTAATTTAAATTCATACAAATTGAATTTCTTAGTAATTATATAAATTTGTATTCGCTTGTGGATGGGGGATTATTGAACAAAGTTTTAAAAAACTTTGAATGAAAAAAATTTACTACTTCAGCAATTTCTCTCTTCAAGTTATTTATTATTTATTTTTTCTTTGACATTAAAGTTTTAATATTTTACATTTGAAAAAAGAAAAAAGTCGAGAAATAATTAGTAATAAAAAATTAAATCTGACTTGTTTTTTTAATAAAAATTTATATGGGGGTATCAATGGAAGGATGCTAATTTTGTATTTCGGCTTTATTATTTAACTTTGCATTATCGAGAACTTAAATATCGAATATTGAATTTTCTTTTTTAGCCTGACGATTCACGATCGGATACGGCTGCCCTCATGATGTTGGTTTTATTTAAAATTTATAAAAATATATATATTTATCTCGTATTTTCCTGCTAGATATAATCAGAGGATTCAACAGCAAGATTTTTGTTTTCAAGAATCCATTCACTGGATCTGCAATTTTACTTGTTTTTCCCCTCCAGCTCCAACGCAGTATTCAATGATTTTCTCAAAAACGGTTCCAAAGATTTTCAATAGACATCATACATATTACGTACACACTTTTCATACCTACTTACTTTTATTTGAACCATTTTCCCGGGGAAATCGATTTCTCAGGCGTGCTGGGGGGTACAGTAGCATTATGCTCTTCCTCTAAAGTACCCACTTCAGTATAATTATATGGTTTTTACCGTACCTAAATAACATTAATATAAATTAGAGTATTTCTAGAATTTTCCAAAGTTGATGAAAATCGATTAACCGGAAGTGGGACTTTACAGAATAGGTTTTTGAGTTTTGGGGGTGGATGGGGGTATTTTCTCCTTAAGCAGCTGTAACGATTTTCTTTAAACTTGGAATGGTCGCTGCACTGTAAAGAAACCTACCGTTATTTAGTTAGTTCTGCGACACATTGTGGCGCATTGTGTTAATTTTCAAATGTTAAATGCGTTTGGTTCGGATTATGATATGATCACTTATATACGCTACGTGCTTCCCGCTAGCACCTCTATATATGTTTGTTTAGTATAAAGGATTAAAATTTGAAGCTTAAAAGATAAACTAGTGATTTTATATAGGTATAATTGTATTAAATATAGAATAAGATAAATCATTTCGTAAGCTAATTTTTTGAATAGGCTGTACCTACTATTTCTATATGATTTTTTTTTTTTTTTTTTTTTGCAAATTAGGGATAAACCGAAAAAACAAAAAACAACTTAATAATCAGAGACATTTTCCGTGGTAGCTGCTTTGTTTTGTGGTCCATCGCCGGTGGTTCGGGAGTTCGACCATCTTCAGGATGCGTTTCAGAAGTGTGAAACACAGAAGTGCACAGAGCAAAACTTAGTGTACACACTGACTCAGCTGCATTTGTGGAAACTACGTTTGCTCTGGTGCACAGCTCTGTTCAACACGTCTGAAAAACGCATCCTGACGGCTGGGCGAATACGCCGTGAAACCGGTCGATGACCACAAAATGAAGCAGGTACCACGGAAAATGTCTCTCTGATGCTTTCCAGCTCTGCGGAACCAACCACCACACCATTTAATAAAGCTGAAAAATTTATGCTAAAATTAATTATGAGCATATTATTTATTTTTGTTTGGTTGAAACCTTGTTTTATATAGGTATATATACGAGTATAATTACAGCTTTCAAACCATGTAAATGACCGTAATGTTTCTTCATCTCTAGTTTTCTCTCTCTCTCTCTCTCTCCTTTATTCTCTCTCTTTACCACTCACCCCTTCTGTTTTCCCTCTTTCTAGAAAATATTTTATAGTTTATGTTACACACTGGGGAATCCAGCCTGAGAAGTAGAAGATGTAAAGGCATTCTGCCAAAACAGTGAAACACTAAAATATGCTCTATGTACATTTTTATTAATAATATTATAGGATCGCATACTCTTTACAGTTTATAACTTTTCTTTTTCTTTTTTTTCTTTTTTCTTTTTTTTTTATACAAAAATCTTTCAAAATATTATAATTTCTAATAGGCCTATAGTGTATATTTTTTAATTTTTAATTTTTATTTGATCTACAAGGAAGATTTTTATGGCAATAATGGGATCAGTTGGATAATAATATAATTCTAATTCAGAGATTTTTATAAAACAAATAAAAAGAGGATTTCAAAATATAAAATAAAATTCAGTTTCCCGGGTTGACACGAAAATTAAGCGTTTTTTTTTTCTGACTGATTGCTATAAGAGGAAGTATTGTAATCGAGCGAATTTTACTAAATTGAGTTTCCTCTGGAAATTCATGTCTTGAGATCATTCGATGAATACGAAACAAAAAAAAAAATATCCGGTCGTCTGAAATACTCACAGGACTTTCCTTTATTATATATATGTCCAGGAGCCTCATTCAGACTTCTATCAGGGATTAGATAGAAGAACAGCGTCTGCATTGGTGGGAGAGAACACCAGGACAGAGGCAGGCAAAGCTCTTCATCAAAAGGCGTTTGACTAAATTTACCAGAGATCTACTGAGCCATACCCGAAGGGATATAAGGCTAATTGTGGGTCTACTAACAGGGCATTGTAGGCTGAACCGACACATGCACCATCTACAACTTGCGGATAGTGCGGTATGCCGATTCTGCAAGATAGAAGAAGAAACCCCTGGCGCGCATTCACGGCCTGGCGTGGATTAGGTTTCTTCAATTGGGGACAGGCAATCCTGAAGCTAGAAGCTTCATGACGGAGCCGCTCTCAGCTTTGCTAGGATTGATTAGGAGGGCAAGGCTGGTGGTTTTGCTACAATTCAAGGGGATCCACAATAGACCTCGACTTGCAGGTCGCAGTGGAATGAGCTCGCCTCCCCCATTTCTAATCTAATATGTATATATATATAAAATGACAAATTTTCTTTAAAAAAATATTACTCATGTGTCTGAACATAAATTAATACAGAGGTGATGGATGAGGCTGGAATGTCTGTACCCAGACAAGTAATAACAATATAATTAGATTTACTCTATTCACCGCGCAAACAAATTTGAAAACAAAAAACATTTGAAATTTAACGAAACAAATTCTGTATATTTAAAATCGCTGCTTTTTTTTCGGTCAGATGTTTCAAATAAAAGTGATACGTTTAATTTGTAGTTGTAGCATTGCTTCTATCGTATTTTAATATTATAAGCTTTTAGAGAACCGTAGATTTATTGAAGTGGTACATTAGAGGAAAGCTTAATGTCACTGTTCCTTCTGAAGGACTCCAAATAAAAGTGCACTACTTATGTGCACATTTATAGTACACTAAGTTCAAAGGAACTCGCATAAAACTGAAGAAAAGCAGTCAGTAAGTTGCACTTTCAGTTGATGGATTTTGTCCGAAACCTTGTCATATGTCGGTGTGGTAGTGTACCTAAATGGAACACCAAGTTTGAGCTTCTTGCAGTGTTTCGTTTCTGAGATCTTTTTTTATACACACACACACACACACACACACACAGACCATTTGCTAAAACTTTTTTCGTACTCAGGGGACCACAAAACATGTATGTCTAGTTTCACAGTTTCCACAGTTTGATGATCGTAATAAATACTTTCTCTTACTAAGAGTTTATTAAATGAATTTATCGTGTCTCTGCCTCATTCTGATTTTTAAAGCCTATATTAAAAGGAAAATAAACGAAACGTGGCAAAGGACTTACACAGAGTCTCCTAAGGGTCAATTTTATAAATTGTTAGTCCCTGTAGCAGGTCATAAACCTTGGTTTCGCGATGGTTCATTTTCTAAACTATTTGTCACTATTTCAGTAGACCCCGAATCATTTCATATGTAAGAAATATCTACATAAAATAGGTAAAGAAATATCCCCCCTTTGTACAACTTGTAACTGTCCAGAAGAATTGAACACATTGTCATGACGTGCTCCAAATATACACGCATCAGAAACCTGCTCTTGAAAAATTTAAGAAATCTGTTGCAGGTAAACATAACGTACCCTAGTATACTGAAGAATAGAATAGCTTTCGAAGAACTGGTCCACTTCATTAGTAGTCTTACCCTAAGCTTTTAGGACCTATGAAGAAAACACTTTCTTAGAACTATGAAGAAAACATTCTCTGGCTAGTAGTGTGAACTGATGCCATTTAAAAAGAAACTGAATTTAGTAAAGATTAACTCATATTGTTTTAATTCCATGCTAACAAGTAATTTGCGTATTCTGCAATAATAGTATATAGTGGATAAGGTCTTAGAACGACAGAGCGATAGAAGATAATGAAGGAAGGAGGCTGCCCTTTTTATATTGAGCAGTTTTCCCCTTTCGTTCTTTTGCTTAAGATGGGGTGGATTGATGCTTATAGTTGGGACTCCAGCTCCGATATTAAAGATAACCTAAACTTATTACAAACTCCAGTTTTTGGAGAAAATTATTAAATAGAATTTCGAAAATTGCCTTAAGTTGATGTTTTTTCTTAGTTTTTCCTTTTTCCCCACTGAACGAAGAGCGATTTGTTCTAAACAAGGGGGACTTTGAGGTAATATTTGCAATTACTTTAGAATTAAAATAGTTATCTTTTTTTGTAATTTCTTTTCTATCCCAGACGAAATACAGTAATTAAATTAATGCCCTCCTTTTTCCAACTTGAAACTTTCATGAGCTCTTCTTTCTTTTGAAGTCTCTAGAGATGAAAATATTAAATATTACTATTGTTCCATTTTAATCTACAATGAATTTGAAAAGTATAATAATTGTTGAAGCAAGAAATGAATAAGTTATTGAAACATAAATAATAAAATTGTGCTAGAATTTCCAAGGTTTACCGGGGACAATTTACTCAATTATCTCTAAAAGCTTCTAGTAGTGGGGGGGTTCAGTGACGTAAATGATAAATAATGTCCCCCTTAAAAAAAAATATATATATATATATATATAGGGGTTAATAAACAATTTGGAAACTTATTAAAGTCGCATTAGTGTCTGGACTGTTGAATGTAAATAAGACCCTGCTAATGTTTATAAGGCTGATCATATTGAACTCTTTATTTCTATTTACTTGTTTGACTGGTACTTATCCTTGGAGATTTTATTTATTATTGTTTACATTTAGCTTGATCAGACTTATCGATCCTACTGGGTTTAGATCACGACATTGCTGGCATTTTCCATTTCATTAAATCCTGAAAAGATAACTACCTTTTTTTCTCTAGTTCAAATCTGCTCGAAAATTTGATGAATTCAAATGAATTATAATTTTGAATAAAATGAATATCATTTCCAATAGTTGTTTATAGCCCATTATTATTATTATTAATGATATGGTCTCACATTAGCCCAGTGTGAAAGTTCATCTCGCGCAAAATGGTATGCAAAATCATGCCTTTTGAGAAGCCATGCTCTGTAATGAAATTGCCAAGAAGAAGTTAATTGATTAACTTTTTAAGCCAGCACATATATCATATAAGCCTGACAACGAATAGCATGTATAGGTTTTGCACTTACTGTATCAATATGAGAGACTTATGTGGCTAAGATTTCTCCTCTTTGTGGAGAAGAAACTCACGCCTTCAAGTTCCATCCAGGTGTCTTTCTCCTGATTCCAAAGTCTAATTAAACAGACAGGATGGGAAAGTGTACTCTAACTTGTGAGTGCCTTCAAGCTTCATCCAGGAGTCTCCCTTTCTCCAGAGTTCTAAGTCTAATTAAACAGACCGGACAGGCTATGGTAGTCTAACTTGTTGGTACCACATTAGACCCATAGTGGTCGCAAGGGCGTAAGCTAATAACCAAATCTTACAGAATCTAATCTAATCTAACACTTTAACCCAGGAGAATTCATTTGGACATATTCATTCTCATGGACTTTTAATTATGCCAGACTCACTTGGCAAAATGCAGCATCGATGTAAACTTCGGTATGGAAAATTATACTATCTACATATTCAGAGTTCTTTCCCAGTGTCTAATGAAATAAATATCGCTAACCTTGACACCATCCAAACCACCCACTGAACTTAGGCCCAGCAAATACGGTTGGAATTGCAAATTATTAGGTTTAGCGTATCCGCTGGCAAACTCCGGCAAACGATACAAACACTCATTTCCATTGGCTTATACCTTATTCCGATACTTTTACACTTTACAAGCTAGAGATTACTTACTGCATGTCTAGAACCCGCCAAAATATAAACTTTTCAGGAAAACTGTTTATGTATAGAGGCTTCTTTTTTTTTGATCTTTCAACTAATAGCACCCTTCACAAAATCCATTTCTCCAACTCTCCAAATTTCATGATCTGGGACAGTTCTAGGGAAGATATTTCCTCTTTTAATACCCAGAATGCGCCCAGACTTGATACCTGCTCTGGATGATAGCCTCGGCAGCCTGTAGGAGAATTGGAATCCCTCCATCACCCATAAAATTTACAGGTGCTATAGCATTTTAGGTCGAACTTCTTCAGATGTCACCCGGATCCTAAAATGTCCTGTGAAGCAACCTATCACACTTACGAAGCGGCAGTAGATGCTCAGATCTTGATACAAGTCTCAGCACTTTTCCGAATGTCGCTGCCCAGTAAAAGCTTCAATCTCTGGGAGGGTTAAACATAGCATTGACTTCCTCCTCATTCTGAGCACTTCTTGGAAGGACTGGAATCTTATCACATAAAATGGTTTCCCGATGTCAAGACTGGTTTAGTTAAGACCTTGCTTTGGTAGAGCCACGACCTTTTCATAACTTTTTAGGCCAACATGTTCTAGGCGCCCAAAAGAGGGTGTGCTATTATTTCTGTCCAGGTCATGAAGTTTGCCTCGGCATTCCTATTGATAAAATTGATAACATATAAAGTTAGTTATGCGTATAATTAGTACATAAGTTTAAAGAATATCATGGACCATATGTTGAAAATAACGAAGCTGAAAAAATAAATAGCCTTTACTAATAGCCTAAAACACATAATGGATAACGGATTATGACCAAGAAATTCAATTTTCCTGGTGATACCAAAACGAATATTAAAGTTTAAAGCATTCTCCGGATTTTTCGGATTTGTTGTCTTTATAACAATTCTATTTTACACACACCCTGAATATTGCTTAAAATGGCTTTTTTCCTACTCATGGGAGCTCAAAACAAGTATGTTGTCTGGTTAAAACACAATTTGAAAAATTTGACACGATCTTAATACTTCCATTTAAAGCAATAAAAAAAAAGACAATAAAAATGTCTTAACCGTTAAAAACCGTTAAGAAAAGTAATATTACCGAATCACCCCATTTTACTTTATAGTTTACAGTAAAACTCTTTCTGTTTTCAGGAAACGTGATTTGAAAAAGAAAATTTAAAAAAAAAACTTCTATTTTTCTTTACAATAAGAAAATTGTTTTTTTTTTTTCTAAACATTCAGTTTGTTGTTCATTGTTTTTTTAAATGTATGTTTAAAACTTCGTATGCTTACCCAAGTAATAACATTTTTACTTTCTCTTACTACTAGTAAGAGGAAGTACTGTAATCGTGTCAAATTTTTGATATCGAGTTTTCACCGGTAATATCCGTTTTGAGGTCCCCCTGAGTCCAAAAAAGTGGTTTTTAGCAATGGTCTGTGTGTGTGTGAATGTGTGTGTGTATTTATGTGAAAAGCATAGCTCAAAGACGAAAAACCGTAGAAAGTTGAAACTTGATATTCCGTTTAGTATCACCATAGGTTCTGTCAGTACGTTATCTGTCAATATTCCTCAACCGGAAGTACCACTTTAGTAGTTAATTTTTATACTTTTTTGCGATTTTCTCAGCAATGGCTCCGACGATTTTCTTCAAACTTGATACGTATATCAACTACACATACAAAGTGCTACAACTTTTATTTGAAACATTTCTGTGGGAAAATTTATTTAAGGGCACTTTTGGGGGAAGGGTGGGGTTAGGTTTTCATCTATAGTGCTATTTCAGTTTATAAGACAATTCTGTCATCTAAATACTGTTAATTGGAATAAAATATGTTGTTGAAATTCCGAATTTGAAAAAATCGGATAACCGGAAGTGCGTTTACTTTACCACTTTACTAAATGATTTTTTTTTTTCTTTTTCGCGATTTTCTCAAAAATGACTACGACGATTTTCTTGAAACTTCTTATATAAACTAAACATAAAATGATCTATAACTTTTATTTAAAACTTTTCTCTGGAAAAATTCATTCAAGGACACTTTTAAGTAAGGGAGTTGTGTGGGATTATGTTTTTCTCTAAAATGCTATCATGTAGTTGATTATACAATTCTATCTCCAAACAAAATTAATTAGAAATAAATAATAGAGGGCCAAAAATCCGAGTTGCAAGAAAATTAATAAACCGAAAGTGGGCTTTTACTGAACAGTTTTCTTTTTAGTTTTCGACGAATTTCATTAAATTTGATACACAAACTATAAAATTTTTGTCAATTATAATTTTGAGAACTAGAGTAAGAGAAAGTTGTGTGAGTGTTTTACACCAGATTTTTTTTATATTGAAAACACAATATCTGTTGTTTATCGATTTAGCTATTGGAATAATGTAAGAAATATTGTTTTTTTTTTTTTTTTATTTTGTCATTAATTTAACTTTTTATTTGAAATTTATTTCTTCTTCTGTTTGTTTATCCTAAAATAAATAGATACCAGGAATGGTTAGCTAATAAGAATGGGAGATAATCATCATTCTCTTGCAAAATTTTTTGATAAGAAAATTGTAAAACATATAAAAATTAATTAAAAAAAAAAAATGATAAAAAAAATCTTTTTTTTATTCTCGTATTTTATTTTTACGATTTTTAAATATTTATTTTTAATTTTTTTATTAAAAAAAAAAAAAAATTAAATAAAACTATAGTAATAATAATAAAATAGAGAAACGCTTTGGCTAAACTATCTCTTCTTCTATGATTGGTAGAAAGAGAAAGAATTATGTCAACTTCTTTTTATTATTTTAGATTGTTTCAAGGTTACATTTTACGATCCAATTTATGGGGATTTGTATATATATATATTCTTTTTTATTTCTTCTTCTTTTATTATTGTATCTGTTCTTCTTCTTCGTTCTGTTTGATGTTTTTTTTTTTCTTTTTTGACAATAATTGATAATAAAATGAAATCATTTAAAATTTATTTGTTTAGAAACTATAAATTTATTTATTTATTTATTTACTTTTTGTTTGCCTTTTTATATTTAATAATGTGAAAAAAAATTAATAAACATGGAAAAAAATTACCTTACAAACTATCATAAATTTCTTTAAATGGATTTAGTTTGTGATATATATGTAGGTGTACACATATATTCATTTTTTACTTAGTTTGGACTTAACTGTGTCCAAATTGTCGTTAAAAATAGTTCAGTTTGTATTCGGCTTTTTTGAATTTAAAAAAAACAAAACAAAAAACAAAACAAAAAATACGGTATCATTAACACAACATTTTCGTATTCAGAGTTTAGTTGACCGGTAATAGGAATTTTATATTCTATCGAATACCGCAATTTAAACGTCCCAGTTTCTTCTGATTGGAAAAATCAATTTTCCGATGATATAGTGTTTTAAATAAAAGTATTACCCCTTAATATGTGTATTTAGTATAACAAATCTATAGGAAATCCATCCATTCGAGTCATTTTCAGAGAAATCACAAAAAAACTTGAAAAATAACAAATAAAATAAAAACAAAATCTGGCGTGAAACACTCACACCAGACCTTTTCTATACACCTATCTGGCAATTTCATTCATTCGTCATAACATATAGAGATGGTGATGTGGGGCAAATACCATTCTACCAATCCAGACAGTTAGAGAAGTGACTTTATGACTTTATTGTAGACCAAAAGATCGAGCCAATAATAATGAACCAACCCCACATATAATATTTGAAATTTAATGCCACAAATTCCACGCAGAACTATCTAAAAATCCAAATTTATGGGGGGGAGAGTTATAAATAATAGTGATAGGTTTATATATAAGTACTTAGCTTTCCAAGTTTAATGGAAATCGTTTTAGTCGTTTTCATGAAAATTCCAAAAAAAAACTGAAAAAAACCTATTCTTTAAAGTTACACTTCCGGTTAACCGATCTTTTTTTTTAAATTGGGAATTCCAACAATATTTCTAGCACATATTAGTATTAAACTAGTATCAGAACCATACACACAATATTGAAATGGTAATTAGTGGTAAGATTAACGCTACTTTTTCACCCACAACTCCCCGCCTCAAACCAATTTTTCTAGAGAAAGGTTTAAACAAAAATAATAGGCATTTATCTGTTTAAAAAGTATACGAAGTTGCAAGAAAATCGTTAAAAAAAAAAATGAAAAAAATTCCGTAAAGTCGCACTTCCGGTTGATGGTGTTTGCCCCGAAACTTTCGTGTCAGATGCGGTGTTAGTATCTAGGCTGAGGAAATAACGAGTCTGAGCTTCCTGCGATTTTTCATTTTTAATTTTTTTTTTTCACAACTAGGAATCGTGAAATCATGTGTTTCCGGTGAAAACTCAATTTCAAAAATTTGTGATGATCGCAAATCACGATCAAATTTGATCACGTTACTAGGAGTAACAGAAAGTAAAAAAAAGAACTATTCAATAAAGTTGCACATTCCCAGTTAATCCGATTTCTTCAAAATGGGATTTTTGAAACAGTTTCAAAGTTCATCGCGGGGAACTGGAAAAGAAAATCAGTAAATTGCAATGCCAGGAAGTGAAGGATATTTACCTCAATGTGGTATTGGATGTCCTTGGTGTTAACTAAACGGATTGTCAAGTTTGCTCTTCATGTGTGATTTTTTGTTTTTTGTTACGAACACATTAGACCATTTGCTCAAAATATTTGTTTAACTTAGGGGATTTTAATTCACACATATCCGGTGATAATTCAGTTTTGAATATTTGGACAGAAAGTTTTTAATATCATTTAAAACGGACGATTGGTAAGCGACAATTCAAATAACGTATATAGTGCAAAGCATGTAGGTTTCCGAAATGTGATCGTGCCATTGGTCGAAATACTTTTTTTTTTTTTATAAACCGACTTTTCTGTATTATTTCAGTAGGCTTCTTTAGGGTAGTGTTGTGGATGTAGTTATTTTGGGAGATTAATTCTTCCTTCCATGCATGTGATTGGGTGACTATGTTTAAGTCTTCCCTCCCACCGCGCTTCCGTTAAAGTTCTACAGCATTTAATCAGGAAAACCTTTTCATTGATCTCTTTTTTCTCTGAGCAGAGGAACCGTCTTCTGCTCAGACGGTGTCCATCATCTCAATTTAAACAGTCTGTCTTTTTCTCAATTTCTGATTCTACTCTTACGCCATATTCATAACATTGTTTACTTAGGCAAGGACTCTAGTGTGTTTTTTTTTTTTTTAAATTTAAGGCGCTTCAACATCTATGGCTCGGAGCCTTCTCAGTGCACTGTCGGCCTCCGGACAGTGTTGTCTCGAACAGTGAGCTGTAGAGGCTCCTAGGAACTCTGGTGACTCTGGTGTGTTCAGCATTTATTGCATGTCCAGTTGTTGAAGAATGTTTTGCCAGTTGAGACTTTTCTCTTTTACAGACAATAGGACATAACGTGATTTTATTTATTTATTAAATGTGGAACTGCTAACAAGAGCTCTCAGTTTCAAAATTTATTTTGACGTATACAATCAATGTTATCGCTATGTTTGCCCAGAAATCCAGAAGTTAGATGAACATCTGAAACCGATCGTTGATCACAAATTCAGGCAGGCTGTCACAGAAAAGAATCTCGAAATTCTGCCCGCAGGCTGGTCCTGCACTGAAAAGTCCCCTAGTCCAATATGACCGGTTTCGTATTTTCCTCTATTTCATGAAGAGTTCATGAAGTTTAATTGGTAGAGACGTTGGTTATCTTCTATTCTTGGCGCTTGAACATTTTTTTCGAAACTTCTGAGTCAAATTATGCTTACAGCTCTCTCTGTCCTCCTTTATTTTGATTGAGGAAACTGAAGCTGCGCCTACTTCAAAACCGAAATTTCTTAGTAAATTACCGGTCAAATCAAGTAAAATTTAGTTTTACAATTAGACGAGTTACCAATTTAAGAAAAAGTAGCTTTTCAACCATCATATGTGACGCCTAAGAAACGTTAGATCTTGATGCAATTTATCAAGATTGCTGTAAATTTACGTTAAAAAATATTAATAATAATTTTAAATAAAGAATGGTATGAGAAAGATTGTCAGTTATATTTTTAATCTCTCATACAAGTTTTGGTCGACCAGTGAATATAATTATGATGTCAGTGACAAGTTCATGTCTAGGCAATCCTGTACCAGGTGTATTTAGGTATAGTTTTTTTTTCTAAATGGAGTGTGAAGTGTTTGACATTATTAGTAACAAATGATTCAAGAGGCTGTATAGAAAAATAAAAGAAAATATGAAGGGGTTATATTTCTCCCTCATATGTCTTCTCCTTTTGGGGATTTAAAGCTCTCTGTCTCTCTTTTCTTTCAGAGCCAAGCTCTCTTCTCAAGCCGATGGCAGGGTGCAAGCACAAGAGCCCCCTTTGGCCCCCTTCAATAGAGGGTAGCCGTGTCCTCTGACCTGTAGGTAACCTTCGCCGCACACAGCAAGGGTTGTGTCTCCACTACTCCTTCTACAACACTTCAAGTACCTAAGGGCTGAACCCCTGGCGTAGAGGGGCGCACCCGGAGAATGTGCAGTGCATATAGGTTTGAACGAGGTGGTTTTCTAAGTTGATACCAAAACGTCATTTCGGAAAACCCCAAAAATATCTTCTTCTATTCATATAAAATTATTAACAAAGCGTGTAATTGAGTGTGAAACATGTTTGAAAGAAACGATATAGTCTTTTTCTTTTCTTTTTTGACCCCACTTCATTTTATTTTTTTTAATATTATAATAATGGATGTATATTATTTCATAGAACAGTGCCGTTATGATAAACAGTATTCAAGAATGGGTCCTCCCCTCTTCAAAAAAAAAAAAATAGTTCGTTCATATTTATAATACATCAATATTAGTAAACAGTTATTATGTTTGTGCAAAATGTGTGAAACATATATTAATACGTACTTAATCTAGGTGTTCCGCCAGTTTTGAACGAGATAGATTATTATCCATACAGATTATTTTTGACAACTGTTCCTAGAATTTCATTGGTTGGGCTATTTTGTAGAACACGTTTTATCTGTCAGTCGCTATAGCATTTTTTATCTTTCCCGTTTGCTGTGAAATTCTTATTATTAGGTTCCTTTTACTTTAAGGACCTTATTAGATAGTAAAATGGTGATCAATGGTGATGAATGTAGTAGTTGTTGAAATGATACTTTAATGGAGTCATCAGTCCTCTATTGAATATGTGGATGGATCCGCAGATAATATCTGGGTTTTTTGCGTCGTAGCATGCATGTTTGTGATGTTCCTAACCGGTTTCGGATTTTCATCAATCGTCAGGGTAAGGCTTTCAAGTACAGAGTCTTAATATGACGATGGATGAAAATCCGAAACCGGTCAGAAATATCAAAAATATGCAGCTACGAGATATTCCGTTGACTTGATATTATTCCGTTGACTTGAGATGACGTAAGGCTTATCTTTCTGACCTATCATTTAGCATCACTAAATTATGAAATAATTTTAAGGACACTTGAATTTATTATAATTCCTAGTTTCTAGTAAATTTAATGGTTGAATCAGAGACATTTTCCGTGGAAGCCTGCTTCATTTTGTGGTCATCGACCGGTTTCGGGCGTTCGCCCACCTTCAGGATGCGCTTTTCAGACAGTGTGCCAACACAGACTCGTACAGAGACTTAGTTTCACACTAACTGAGGTGTATGTTTAAAACATACACATATTTTAAAACATATTTTAAATATACACCTCAGTTAGTGTGAAACTAAGTCTCTGTACGAGTCTGTGTTGGCACACTGTCTGAAAAGCGCATCCTGAAGATGGGCGAACGCCCGAAACCGGTCGATGACCACAAAATGAAGCAGGCTTCCACGGAAAATGTCTCTGATGCTTTCCAGATCTGCGGAACCAACCATCACAACAATTAAGGGTTGAAGTTTGAGAAAATGCAAGAGTAAGTTGTGTAAGTTTTCATTGGTTTCTATTGTAATTCAAGAATAGAAGACAAACCCAAGGCTATTACCAATAAACTTGATAAATGGAGGAAATAAATACGGAACCAATCACATTGGACCAGAGGTTTTTACTGCACGAACAGCTGTGGGGCCGATTCTCTCTAGCATAGAGCGCCGTGCCTATCACGAAATGATGCAGCTGTGAGCTCTTGAAACTCTAAGAGCAGCGCTTGCTACTGCACTTGAGAAGGCCTCCCTGGTCTGCAGTATTCCATATGAGTAAGTTATTATTTAAACTGTTAGAAATATTCGATCGCTTTTACCATTTGATTTAGTTAAGGTAATATATTTCACACCTACGCGTTGTAGAAAGATGAAAGATTATATATATATATATATATTATTAAGGTGGGTTCGTGACAAGCATCACTCCGGTGGTAAATTATTAGAAGTGTACGTGGTTAACAGAGAACCAATGAGGGTTTGTTAATAAGTTAGCAGCATTTGGTTATAAGTGTAAACAAAGAGGTAAAGCGAGCCTGTAGAAATAGTGCCGATATCTAGGGATCCCTCTTGAACAGCGAAATTCTGCGCGTTCAAACAAGACTCAGAAATTCACTGTCCACTCTTCAATTATTTATAGAACATGATACATATTACATATTATTAATAATGGTCTCTCATACTTACCCGTGTTGCAAGAGCTGTAGGACTTATTTATCTGTCAATCTTATTGGGTTGGGGAAAAAGTTAATTGAGGTTATCTGTTGTTCAACTTGGCTTTGTTATTGGAATAAATTATTAAAAAATTGGTTTATGTTTTAATAATTTTTAATATGCAGCTCTGCTTTCTGTTTCGTTCCTTTACTACTGCTTAGTTTAAATTTATTTTACTCATATGGAATAAGGATGACAAAAAACTAAAATGTGTGTGTGCAGAAAAGTTCAAAACTTGATATTCCGAATGATTGGTAGTGGCTCGCCGATTTTCTGACAACGGTTGCCGTCGAGTTCTTTAAACTTCTTATATCTATTTCAATCGGAAAGTCAGTTTTTTTTTGTTTTGTTTTTTTTTTAGGGTTCTCTGGAGAGGGAGAAGTATGTTTAGCTTTTTACTAAAGTACACTTCGTGCAAGTATGGTTCCTACTACTATGTAATATTGAGAATATACATTAAAAGCAATGGTAAAAGTTTCAATTTTAAAGAAAATCGATATAAACGGAAATGCGGTATTAACGAATATGTTTTTTTATTTTTATTTGCTCGGAAAAACACTATAAGATTTCCTTTAAATACTTGCAAAATGATTTATTTAGTTGTGGAGGAAATCTTGTGGCGTAAATGTATGACTCTCTCCTGGACTACAGTATTAATCTAGGGTGGGACTAGTACTACCTGCCAGGATAGGTAATTGTTCTCTCACTACCTCTGTCTTATTGTTGGACAAAATGTAAAATTTAAAGTTAATAAAATTTGTCACTTATAATAATTACAAAAGAAGAAAACAGTTATGTAGTATTTCACATCAGACTTTTTTTTTCTAATTTCTA
Organism: Triatoma infestans; assembly: GCA_011037195.1. Classification (NCBI taxonomy): domain Eukaryota; kingdom Metazoa; phylum Arthropoda; class Insecta; order Hemiptera; family Reduviidae; genus Triatoma; species Triatoma infestans. The sequence goes on along the minus strand of JAAEAF010003085.1, from coordinate 48,183 downwards.
TTATCCTGGTGCAGGTTTTTGAACCAAAAACATGTCTAAATAAAAGAAATGCTAGTATTATTTAGTAATGTCATCTCATAAAACATATTACCAAGGGCGATATCAATCATTAGAGTTCAGAGTGTTGGTATATATTTTGTTTAGTTTAATTTTCATTAAACACATGTTCACAAAGGCAACAGCTGATAATAAAACTATATAAATAATATGGTTTTTTTTTTTATTAAATTAAAAAAAAATTAAACCTCTTCATATTTAATGAGATAATTAGTAATCTTATTTTATAAAAAATCAATTTAAGATAAAAGCATTCTTTCCAGTACATAAAACGTTTTTTTCCCCCCTCTCCTCTCACGTCGAAGACATATGAGATGTTCGGTGCGCAGCACAGTGAATATATCCAGAGTTCAGAGGTGGTGTGTTATGTGAATGTGGGGGGGGGGGGAGGAGGGAATGATAAGATGTGTTTAATTCATCACTTGGCTCTTTGTTTTAACCTCCCCTCTCTTTTTCAACTTGCGCCTATGTCTTGGTATAAATTGCTGTCATTCACATTTCTTAAGGACACATACTTCTTCACGTACAGCTTTAAAAAGCTAACCGTCTATATATCTTCTTTTGTCTTCTATCAGCTTTATATTTCTTTTTCTTGTCTGCTTTTATTATCGTTGTGAGAAAATTGAAATTTCCAGTCAATTATTTTCTTTAAGTATTTTTTTTTTTTAACTGAACGCGTATATTTATTAAATCACTATTTGAAGTTTGTTTGATGCTTTATTTTCTTTTTCTCCTCGTAATAGAGGAAGCATTGCGATTTGGTCAATTTATTGAAATTGAGTTTTCAGAGGAAATACTTGGTCCAAGGTCGGTCGCCAAAGTAGACAAAATAATTTTCTAGCGAATGCTGGATAAAATCACAGGAAGTTCAAACATGATAAATCTTGGTGCTACGCCTCATGTGGCACAAAGTTTTCGGGGAAAATCTATCAACCGGAAATGCGAATTTATTGAATATTCTTTCTTTCTAGTTTTTCGCGATTTTCTTGAAAACAGCTTCAACGATTATTTTTTTTTTTAAACTTTGTATACTATCTGACTACCTTTCATATCTATCTTCTGTATATTTACTATGTATAAACTGAATTTTACGGGGTTCTGATAGAGCATTAGCGTTATACATTTTTTTTAAGGGACCACTACAGTGCAATATAAACGCGTAGTTCTGCCACCTATATAATATTAATATACTTAACAAGAATTGCTAAAATTCCAGATTTGTATAAAATGGGGGTAACCCGGAAATAAGACTTTTCAGAATTGCGTTTAATGAGTTCTTTTTTTGGGGGGGGAATTTTCTTGAAAACGCCTATAACAATTTTTTGGTTGTGGTGGTTGGTTCCGCAGAGCTGGAAAGCATCAGAGACATTTTCCTTGGTAGCCTGCTTCATTTTGTGGTCATCGACCGGTTTCGGGCGTTCGCCCATCTTCAGGATGCGTTTTTCAGACAGTGTGACAACACAGGCACACAGCAAATTTTGTTTACACACTGACTGGTGTTTTCAACTGTATTTCAACATGAAGATGTTTTTAACTGAAGATGATTTTATCTGTATTTGAAGATGGGCAAACCTCAAAACCGTTCGATGGCCACAAAATGAAGCAGGCTACCACGGAAAATGTCTCTGAAACAATTTTTTTTTTTAAACTTGGATTTTTTTACTGCCCAGATTAACATGTATCACTTTTATTTGAAACGTTCTCCCCCCAAATTATTTTTGATACGTTTTTTGCGAATTTGTCCAGTTAGGTTTAAATTTAAACTGTACAACTTTTGTTGATTCTGACAGAGAGCGCTTCACACAAGTCCCGGACCAGTAAATGCCCAGCTTTACTAAACATTGAAAACATTGCATGTTTAAGAAAAACTTGTTAATTAAATTGTATTAATTAGAGTAAGGACATGTGAGTGTTTTACACCAGATTTAATGGGTCTGGGGGGGGGGTTGAGTCTTTTTACATGGTTGATCTAAGCTACAGAAATTTATTACTATTTAAATAGGGCATTGAGTTCCCTAAAATAGTATAAACGTTTCTTATTGCTTTCATCTGGTTTGTATTAAATAAAGTGGATTGAAATATTTGAATAGTAATGGGTTGGTTTTAGGATATTGATTCGGGTAATTAAATTTGAAATATTACCGTAAATATTAACTGTTCTAAGTAAAATGGCTGCCACAAAATTGATTAAAATTTGCAATTTTAAAGTTGATTTAGTGGTTTATTGAAAGTTCAATAATAACTGGGTAATTAATTAGCTTAATTCATGTAATAATGAATAAACTCTTTTGTTATGTTCATGCTATGGGGTGGATAACAATGTGGCAATGCAATAAAAAAGGAACATAAACTTTCCATCGGTTACATGTTACGAGAGCTAATGTTAAAATATAAAATGGAAATTAATGGTAAAGTTTTTAATAGTTGTAAATATTTAATAAAATATAGAACTAACAACAAACACCTGTGGTTAAACCAATGGTTTTTATAAAATTGTTAGGTAAGTTTTTACATTTGTAAAAGGGAGTGTTTTCTGTATATGTGTTTGTGTTTATATTATCGAATATTAGAGCGAACATGTATATATATATCTATATATATATATATATATATAGATATAGAGAGAGAGAGAGAGAGAGAGAGAGAATGAGAAAAACTTTTTCAAGAGAAATGAAACAACGCATCTCATATTCATATAAAGAAGGGCTACAAGCTAAATTTAAAGGAGGTAAATGAATAAATTGGTCAGTTTAAAAAAAAATTATTTCACGTAAACATACTTTCTCATTTGAATAAAATGTTCACCTTTTGTCCTTTCTCTTACTGCAAATTTTCGATGTTCACCTTTCTCTGGAAATAAATGTTTTACGGTTTCCTGAGTCCCTTGATACTCTTTATTTTTACTTTGCAGTGATTAAAAAAAGTTATAACTTTAGAAACTGAAGGAGGAAAAATAATTTCATTCGTCAGTGCCATTTTCCGTGGTAGCTGCTTCATTTTCTGGTCATCGACCGGTTTCGGGCGTTTGCCCATCTTCAGGATGCGTTTTTCAGACAGTGTGACAACACAGACTTGCACAGACAAAATTCAGTTTACTCAAGAGTGTGTAAACTGAATTTGCTCAATGCTTTCCAGCTCTGCGGAACCAATCACCACAATTTCATTCGTTATTGTATTTCTGTACATACCTATTGTTTAAGTATACATACCTTTATTACATTACCTTTAGTACTTATTTCCTTATGTTGGCTATCCTCACATCCGTGACATCGGTTGAAAATGGACAAAGTACTTTTTGGAGAGATAGATTTTTTTTCGGTAGTCTAGAGAGCCCTACTACCTTCAAGATCTACGATGTGCCTCAGTATTGGAAATTATAGTTCTGGATACTATAAGCAGTTCTAGCAGATCTATTTGTTTTGGAAATTTTATGACGTGCAAAGGTTCTAGAGAGGCCTTCTCTGTGGCCTAACCGGTACGTACCTAGACTTTTAAATACTTTTTCTAGATGATAGGTTGTAGTTCATCCGGATAGGTGTGTTGGGTGTTTCCTCTAACTTCCCATAGAAGTGTCCAGTTCCATAGAGGAGTCCATTTCCTTCTGAGTTTGCTTCTGAGTTTATATAATACCCAATGAGGAATAATAACTCGTTGTTAGCATTGTTTTTGCGCCTCAAATCATTTCTTGTCAATGCTAACCTATGTAGTAGTATCCTGCTTTCGGAAGAGTTCTCCAGAACAATGCTTTTTGGAGCTTTTTTGGCGCTAATTCATTCTACATCCACAAAAGGGTTAATGCACTATGAAGATACCATGAAGAGAGTCTTTTGTTGTCAGATTATAGTTCATGTCGTTTTCCTGAATAATATTGAATATTAAATAATCGGCTATAAAAACTTCCAGCAATATTAATTATTAATGTTATTATTAATGTTAATTATTAACATTAATATTAATGTTTGCTAAAATTCTCGTATTATAAAATTGTGTCGTTTGCTGGAGGGGGAACTGAATTGGGTGTTGTGGGGGGAGAGGAACTGTGGAAACAGGAGAAAAAATTCCTCAAACACATGTGAAAGTGGCAGAGCGTAAAATTGATAATTCATTCTATGGATGCTCTTAGGAGGAATTCTTCAGCGGAGTGTGTAAACTAGTTGGAAATATGCAGTGAACAAATTGTTAATAATTATTTAATGGCTTGCGCAGTTGGATGCAGTCAAGTGCTTAATTAATGTGAACGCAATGATAAAGTGCATGAATATTATTTTACTTAAAAAAAATAAAAAAAGATAAATTACACTTGTTAATAAATAATGGGGGAACTGCTATAATTTCTCATTATTAAACTAAAAATTAAAAAACACTCCTTAAACTAAATTGTCCGTACTATGTCAACGCCATTCTGAGGTTATATTTATTCCCCCTCCTCCCCAACTGTCCTGCCTAATAAAAACTTAATCTTATTTTTATTTTATATTAATGTGTTTTTTATATCATTTAAAATTTTATTTGAATTTAAGCCAGAAAATGTGTGGTTTCATTTTTGCAGTTTATATTCTGTAAAATTCACTTACAGTTATATCCCGCTTAGATTTTTTTTTCTTTGTACTTGCTTTTATTGCCGGAAGAGGATTAAAAGAATGTAATTTGTTTCTTTTTTACATATTTTGAAGTCTCCTCCTCGAGGCGAGAAGTTTTGTGTTTGAAAACAGCATACTTAAAAATAAAAAATTCAGGAATATCGGACTTATTAAGTTAACTTTTGAACTCCGAAATATTTTTGTCAAAATAAGTTTTTTCAAACAATGAGTTTTTGAGTTATCGATTTCGATATTCGGAAATCGTCTGCTATATCTCACTAGTCAAGTTATTTGTGTTGATGTCAAGTTTACGTATTGTCTCTGCCTCTGCAGACCTCCAACACACAATTTCTCCCTAAAGTATCTCTTGACATACGCATTTTTTTTAAAGGTCACCCTTTATATATATATATATATATATCGGAAAAGTTTTCATTACATTTCACATGCCATTCTTTGCTTTTTTTTTTTTTTTTTTGAAAAATATCTAAAAAGTATAAAGTGATATAAAATGTCCATCTACGTATATCGTCAAGTTAGGTACTTTTTCTAAGGACAAAATCCAGATTTGGACCAAAGCCTCACGAAATTGCAGCACTTTGGGGTCACAAACTTAACTTTATAGAAATCTTTAATTATTTGCTTCATTTATTAATAAAAAAAAAAAAAGGAATATAATTACATAATGATAATTTTATATATACAATATATATATATATATATATTGATAAAAAGTTTGATAAGTATAATGATAAGAAATACTGTTTGCGCATGTTTAATGTGATAATAGAATTGCATTAAATAATATCAATTATTATCAGCATATATTTAAATAAAAACCATAAAAGTCCTTTACTGATTTTATGTCAGCCACGTGGTTGTAATTTCAGTTCATCATTTTTCTTGGGAAAAATCAAGTAAATTAAAATTTATCTTATGTGATGGATTGATTTAAGATTAAATATAATTTTCCGAATTTATCACTGGAGAATTGGTCATTTTTTTAATGGTTATTAACTTAAATGAATGAATTGATTAGTTATTGCCTAGAAGTGAAGAGAAAAAAAATAGATTTGCGAAATAAAAAAAGGAAAAAATTTTTAGAGTTTGGCAATTTAAATTTGCTATATAAAGTGATAGCCTCTCTATGAAATAATCGTTAGTGAACTTTTAAAAACTTTTGACGTATATTAAGCCCATGAAGGTCAAGGATTATCATGCGTGCAATTTTTTACTTTTTTTTTGGTTTAAAGAAGGTGAAATTTTGGCTGCTATATTCTCTAAGTTTTACTGGTATTTAATCACCAAGGATTCATTGGTATAACTAACTAAAGCTTCACGGTTTTATTGTCTTGGTTTACTGAATAAGCTGGCTTTCTAACTGCAGTGCTGTGCAGAGAGATTGCTTTCTGCCATGACAAATTACTACCAAATTCTACATTTAAATAATTATTTATTTATTTTACTTTTTCTTACCCCTAGTAAGAGAAAGTATTACGATCATGTCAAATTTTGGAAACAAATTTTTCGACGAAAGTATATGTTTTGAGGTCCACTGAGTCCGAAAAAATTGTATTTAAGAAATGTTATCGTATGTTGTGTATCTGTTTAAACAGCTCAAAATTCCGTTAGATGCTACCAGAGCATACATACCACAATAAGATTTTGATCAGAATCGTATCAGATCAGATATATCTTTCATTTAGTACATTTTTCAATTTTTGGAGGATTTTCTCGACAAATGGTAGCACTGATTTTTTTTTTTTTTTTTTTTTTTTTTTAATTTCGTATACCAATTAATCTTGAAAAGAGCTTCAGCTTTTATTTGAAACATTATTCTGGGGAAAATTCATTTAAGGGGGCTTTTGGTTTATTATTTATTAAAGGGGGCTATTATTTGTTCGTCGTATTTTAAGGGTTTACACCTATTTATAATAATATTAAAGTAACATTTAGAACATTTGCTAGAATTGATTTAGAGCAAGTCTGAAGAAAATCGATTGGATGGAAATGTGACTTTACATAATTAGGTTTTTTATTTTTCCAACGATTTTTATATTACATTTTCCCGGAAATTTGATTCTGGAGGGATCTCTATATAAGGCTTATCATTAAAACACTATTACGGGTTTTGCTTAGAGCTAATATAGGCCTTAGAGCTAATACATTGAGCCACATTCCTGAAATCCTTATATCCAAAAAACCAACAAACATAACCCGCACCACATATATATATATTTAAATACCATTACTAAGACTAGCTAAATCGTTTAGTAAAAACTCCAAGATCGAAGAAAATATTGCCAATTATTATTTTCGAATAATTATTCTGTATACTTAGCGAATGATTCTTATGTATGTGTTTCAACCGCATTAGTGAATCTATAAGTACCACTTTACAGAATCTTTTTGCCCGCATTTTTGCACAAATCTTCTATGTTATCAATTTTTTTTTTTGTCTCCCAAAATATTGTTAAATTTTCTTTTGAATTGTAGTTTAGAAAAATTCATTGAGTGTTTCAATATATCTATCTGAATTTAATTATTATCATTATTTTCTCAAAATTATTGGGAAGAAAAATATTTTGCATTATATACAGATTATAGGGGACTTTGTCCCAACTGGACTATGGCCAAACCATCTGGGAATAGTTTATAAATAACTGTGCTTTTTTATTCCACAACCGATATAAATATAAATAGAAGGTTTATTTGCGCCATCGAGGAAATATTTTCACCCCATTTTACCTCGGAGCGCTAAACTCAATTATTTTATTTATTTATTTATTTTTTTTTTCTCATACGGTTGGCTAGCTTCACTACCGGTTAGAGAGAAACTATCATTAACTTATAGGGATTACTTTTTTCGTTTTTTTTGTTTTTAAATAACTTTCACAATTTATTCAACCGCTTTTATAAAGGCCCCATTTTAACTGTCTCTTATTTCAACAGTGGAAGTTATCCATTATATCCAAATCATCTTTCTTCAGTACTTCCTCGATTGGAGGAAAAACTTGTAAAATCAGGTGATAAAATGTAGTAATAATGGTCCCTGGACGGGGCCAGGTGTGATGGTGAAGTGAAATTTACCTGGTGCAGTTACACCAAACCTGGGAGTGCCCATATAGCCCCTATAGGCCCTAGTGAAGCGCCCTGAATGTTGTAAAACTTTAAATTAAATAAAAATAAGCAATGAAAACAAGCTGGAAACAAAATTGATTAGTTTTTTTGTTTGACAGTTGATTTGTTTCCCAAAGCATTCAATAGTTACTTGAAATATGATTGTAATCTAGAAGGCAGAGCATAGATCAAAACCCAATAACATTTAAAATCTAATCGAGCACAAATTCTATTAAAAAAAAGTCTGGTGTGAAACACTCACACGATTTTCTCTTACTGCAGTTTATATATATATATACATATACATATATATATATATAGATTTAAGTGAACAAATTTTCAAAAACTAAACGAAATTCTTAAAATTTACAAGACTGTTCAGTCCCTAATAAAAAAAGACAAAGTGACTGGAAATTTTATTTTGATTAGCTTTTAATTCTCTTCATATTCCCGGTGAAGTTTCAATATTGAAGAAGACTTTTCATAATAAATGTTAGACTTTTTTGGTAATTATTTTTTATCCATGATTTTATCCAGCGTTGTGGACCCCCAACCACATATTCAACAATTATTTGCTACTATATCTTTATGGGAAATAAACAAAACACAGTTATCCACGTATATTTCAACTAAAAAATATAGATAAATTCACATAAATTTTCTAATTTCTTAAAAAAATACATAAAAAGTACCTCCAGCGCCATTGTTAACTCAAAACAATTTAAATAATTCTAGCACGCCCCGGGCAAAAGTCATAATAATAAAACAGCAAATACAAAAGTCATTTATTAAGTTTAAGCTCATAAAAAATTGAAATCAGACAAACATTTAGTAAAAGTTATTAGTATATTTTTTTCCCAGCATCTTCCAGATAGAAATTCACGCTATTGGAAGGTGCGTTCAGTTGAACCTTGACAGATGATATCGGAATCAGGAGATAGTTATCGTATCCGATAGTGAGGCTGTCATTAAAGGACTGAGCTCCTATGTTATCAGTCCTAAAATGATATGGGGATGCCTAGGTAAGCTTCAATAACCTAGGCAGAAGAAATAAAGTCACCCTATTCTGGGTACCGGGACATGTCGGCGTGGAAGGTAATGAGGTGGCCGACACCCTGGAAAAAGAAGGCCGCTGCATCTCCTCTCTTTGGACCTGAGCCCTTTTGCGGAGTTAGCGACCAAGTATTCTTAGAAGAAATCAATTAGGAGGAGGGGGTGAAAAGAGCTCGTCTCTGGAACACCATCCCGGGACTGAGGCAGATCTGGAGGTTATTACCAGGAAAGGTCGAAAACCTGCATCAGTCTTGAGTAGGAACAAGATCCGTATCCCTACGGGGCACTGCAGACTCAGGTGACACATATTTTTCTGGTGAAAACTCAATATCGAAGATTTTATATTATCGCAATACTTCCTTTTCTCATAGCGGAGTTAAACAGAGAAAGTGAAAACTGAAAATTGGATCCCCTTATGCATCGAATAATTTGAATCTTATCTCGTTATGTCTATCTAGAATATGAAATTTAAATTTCTCTATTGTAAATCACGCTTGTAAATCTTAGTTTCATTTATACAAAAAGAAAACATAATTTTTTAGATTTATGTATTCTCCAAACGTATACTTCCTCTAAATAATTGCGATACTATAAAGAATCATTAATAACAGAGAATAATTGAACTAATTAAATTAAACTATGAAATTCATTACGACATTAGTCTTTTTTTTCATTAAATGTTAATTGAATCAATTATAAGTATTAAATCTATAAATAATGCATCAGTGTTGCAATTAAAAAAGAAAAAATGGAATGTAATTAATAAATGAGTAATAAAAAAAAAAAAAACGGAAAAATGATATAAATAAATGATAATAAAATACAAAATGGTGGTTATAATTTTTAATTTTTTTTTATTCGTAAATAAAAGAGTAATATCACGTGACATTAATTAATTTAATATGCTCTATATATAGTAATTTATTTAGAGTGCACTTTATTACCTCTCAAACTATCTTTCAAACCGTCCATTATATAAAAAAAAAAAGTTCATTTACATAATTGCAATGTTTTATTTATTATTTATATATATATATGAAAGTATTATATAAACCGTTTGTTCATTAGTGGCGATATTATTAACTTAAATAAAAATTAATGTTTATAGAAATTAAACAAACAAAAAAATTATCTGCATTTAATTTTTATTTACAAGATTTCCTCTTCTGCATTATCACTAAACGTTTAGTAGGCTAAATATAGTGGTGGTGGAACCATATACAGTAGACCGGACAGAAAGGTTGGACTACAGATTGGGCAAATTTCTTCTGATTTTGAAATTTCAGCACTTCATTTAATGCTACTAATACGAACCAGAAATTTTAACCTCGTAGAATTGATCCCGTGCCATTCTTACACACACTGGTTCCCGGTTTGCCTAACTCATACAACTGAATGAAAATTTTCAGAGTTTTACCCACGCATTATACTATATATATTTTTTCTACAACAATGAAACAATTAAAAAAAAAGAAGGTAAAATTGGTAAGACATATAAGAAAACCTTTGAGAGAATGATGTCCATTGAAATGGGAAGGTTACCTACACAAAGGTTGTCGAACATTATTAGGTTAAATACAATCCAAATTATATTATGTTTTTTTTTTTTAATATTTAATTTATTGTTAACTTGTTTAATTTCTACTTTATTTTAATGTTATTAATATATTTTATCAATTTTATGCAAACTTTAAATTATGTTCAATTGCAAGGTGGCAACAATTCGAAAGTCCACTAATTAATTTTAGTGGAATAATTGCCAACAGCTCTTTTAGAAAAAAAAAGAAATAACCATAGACGTATGTATGTTTAATTAGTATGTTTAAAGTGATGTGAAAAAAAAATCGATGCCGCCATGTTTGAGAAAATTGCGAAACATTAAAAAAAAAGAAAAAGGTATATCGATTTTTTTAATAGAAAATTTCTTGTAAAACTAAAGTGCTAATGAGATCTTTATTTGTCTTTTGTTTCATTTCTGTTTATTAATTGGGTAGGAAATTAAAATTGCAACAAGATTTCATCTGTATTAATAATAATAAAAAAGAAATAGTTGGTTTTCATGAACACAAAGTATTTGGTGGTGAATATGTATATATAAATATTTACTTTTTTTTTAAGGCCCGTAAACATTTATGATCATTGGCGCCTGGAGCCTTCTCACTGCACTGCCGGCTTCCGGTCAGTGTTCTCTCATTACAGACAACACCGCCAATCACCGGACAGTGAGCTGTCGAGGCTTCTAGGAAAGTACGATAACTGACTGGTTACTCTTTAAGCCTATGAGGCTCCTCGTATGTGAGACTAGATAGTTTTTCACAGATCTTGGCATACCTGCAAGAAGAACACTTGTATTTACATTTCCAGCATTAATAACCTACACAAAGGAAATACCATCAAAATTACTTGATGTAAGTGTAACAATTTGGTGTTAGTTAAGTAGTTTACAACTACCTCTGCAGATCCTGTGGGTGTTATTTGAAGGTGTCAGTTTTTCGTGTTGTGAGGCTGGTAATACCAGCTGGAACGGCTAGCTCCCTTTAGAAGTGTTTCCTGTTGACTTCCTCGTATAGGAAAGTGAGTCACATTTACTCCATTTTTACTTTCCCTTTTCCTTTTTTCACTTTACAGACGGTTATTTTTTATGTACAAACTTTGACACAAAAGGAGCCACTAAAAATCTCTTAGCTCAACCTTTTGCAGTCACTTTCATTAGAATTCCAATAACTACCGCTTAGTGGTAGTTACATAAAATTAATATTATTTCCAAAATCCTAATAACAAAATGCTTTTTATTGATAAACTGTGAAATTCTTTAAGCAGTCTAAAAATTTATATGTGGCTCTTTTGCTCGCCTATGATAGCTATATTTGGAAATAGTCGTGCTGTCCTGGGAATATGCAGATGGTAGCAAGAGTGCATATGATCATCATGAGCGGTTAAGGCTCAAAATCTAAGTAATTACACCTTAACCACCGCTCCAAATGTCAAGTGTGAATGTTTTTTTATGTTTGCGCAGGTCATTTAGGTTGATATTTCCATATAAGACGTTCAGGAAAATAAAGTATGACATTGTATGAATGATAATCCCTTTTGTCCCGCAGTGTATTTACTGTTGGAGAAAATAGAAATGCATTTTATTCATTATAAATTCATAGAACTGCTCGGCCAAAATCGTTCGATCATCTGGGCTATTTAAAGGTGTTGAAAAGTTGTCGGTGTGGGGGGGAGAGGAGTGTTCTAGTCTTCAAAAAAGGTGGTGTGAGAAAAAAAAGACTTGATCAGAGAGCTTTTCTGACCTCCGGATGGATTCATCCATCATGATGTCACAGATGAAGCAAACTTTCATTGTTCTCAATTTCCGGTCTAAGATGAAATCAATGCCCAGGAAATATGAAATTTAACTCTCCTTAGAGACAACGATTTTTCTTTAATTTTTTTAAGTACATTTTCAAGCAGTATTTTAAAATATACTTGCATGGTTGCATTATCGATTAGCCTTATTGGGCATCCAATTGTAAATATTTTAATTATAACCTCCTGAGTACAAAACAAACAAACAAAATCTGTTGTGAAACACTCACACAACTTTCTCTGACTGCTGTTATAATAAATTATCTACGTAGATAGATACATTTTATTTAAATTTCGAATTTTACTCAATTGCCCAATATATAAATGTAGAGGTGGTTTGGGGGGACAAGTACCTACCCAGGCAGATAGTAGACCAAGCCCAATGAATTTGAAATTTAACAAATTCACAAGAATTGCCTAAATAATTTATTTTATTTTTTTTGGAATAAATGTTATAAATAAAAGTGATAAGATCATATCTATGCAGTTATCATTCCAAGTTTAAAGGATATCGTTATAGTCATGTTCGATAAAATTCCCCACGCCCCCCAAAAAACTCAAAAACCTATTCTGTAAAGCCGCACTTTTGGGGCACACGATTTTCTTTAAATTTGGAATTCTACCAATACTTCTAATGTAAATAAATATTATGTAGGTGGTATAAACTTATACATTGTACTCAAGTCGTACTTTAGAGGAAAGCTTAATGCTACTTTTCCCCCCAGAACCTCCCAAAAAATCAAATTTCCCAGGAAAATTTTCAGTTAAAAGTGATGAAGTGATAAGGGCGCTGTTCATTTCCCACCTGCTTAGGTTGGTAGGTTGTTACTTGTCCTCCCGCCATTTCTGTATTTACTTTACAACAAATGAGCCAATTTGAATTTTACAAAAAATCTTTTAAGAAAGTTTTGTTTATAAACTCCTAAATTGGGTTGGGAAAATTCTGTGCTTTTCTCAGCCAGTCCTGGTCCATAGAGTGCATGAAACACGTGTTTCGTCGAAGTTCATCCATTTCTTCTATGGGAAAGTTTTTCCTTTGGCTTTTGAATAAGTAAATAAAAATGTCTTAATAAGGACGCCCTAATACTCCTTCCTAGTTTTTTCAGTAAACCCTTGGTCCTCCAAAGAATTCCGTTAAGAATCCTTATTGTTTAAATACTGTGAAATATTATGTAACAGACTCATCCTCATTTATGTATATATTTTTTATGTATTAAGGGGTTAAATACGTTTAAATACAATTTAATGGCTTATTTAATAATACATGCCGATGTTTTACTAGTGTAGTATTAAGCTGTGAACACGGGGGGGGGGGGGGAGCCCTATTCCTGGAAACATGTAACGTATACACGTCCAAAAGAGAAACAAAAAACTGAGCTTTCCTTTCTTAAGTTTTTTTGCACGTCTTCTTTTTTTAATTTTTTTTATATATAGTATTGCATTACGTTCACCTATTGTATGATCTTGTTTTGAGACATTTCTAACGAAACCTGTCAGTCAGACTTAAATCTGTCTATCATGTGTGTATGTGTCCAGTCAGCGGGTGGCTGGTTCAAATCCCCCGAAGGGATTGGTTACATTTTATTATATATATATTTTTTTTTTTTTTTAAAAAAAAGCCATTCCCATTTTATTTTCTCTCGTTTCTTTTATTCTAATAAAGGGACACTTTTTATAGTGATTATGTCATGTAAAATAGGGCTCAATATATGTCCTATGGGACATTAATGGAGATATATTAGTAGAAAATTTACATTTGTCCCTTATTGGTTGGGAACTTGCTTGTTCTCTCTTTTTGTCCCTTTTTTTTCTTGTAGTCCTGTTTACAGAAAGAAAACAAACAAACAAAAAATGGGAAGGGTTGCAATGAATCCTTTTTTTTATGAACACTTTTATTACACCCTCTTACTAAAAACTCTTTAAATTCTATTCTACATTCTTACTATTTGTTAAAATAAAATAAAAAAATTCAAATAGTAACAAATTTGTGTTAGTTAAAGATTACTTTTTTGTTACTATGAAAATAGTGTTTATACTAGGATTTTACTACTTTTTTTTTTTATACTACTAAGTAGTGGTGTATATTTACAAACTAGTATTCCAGTAGTAGAAATATGCAAATGCACCCTGTCTAGTGCACGCTAAACTACAATGAAGCCATTCATGATTTGTCAAAACATATTATCGTGGGTCTTCTTTATCATTGAATTTTTTCCCAACTGCGTATTTTATGTTCTATTTTATTATGGAATTTTATTTATAATTTTCTTTTTACTTTATTGCTTCAAGTTAGAAAAAAAAAAGTAATAATAAATTTAATTAGGAAATTCCCCTTTTGTGGGAATCTTTGGTATCCTCTTACTATGGACCAAAAGGACATGTACTTTTTTTTGTCATTCTATCTTCATCTTCGTAGCTGATGATCATCTTCAAAGTTGTCTTCTTTACTTGCTCACTGCGTCCATTCTCCCGTTTATGGCATAACTTTGCTTCTGCGTTCCTGAGTCTCAAATACTTTACTTATCACACACTTTATTTTTCGAAGTTAGTATTTTTTAGTTACATTTTTTTTTCTACGCTTCGGTATTTGAATGCAGGTATAAATGTATATTTTATGCCCTGATTATTTTACAAATTTTGTACAGCAAAATTGTGGTTAAATAATTGTATGTGTGTTGGCAGGGCGGAAAGCACACAAAGTTTCATTCGAAATTTCTTTTATGGATTTTTCGTGAATCCATTTTTGCTTCAAGTTTTTTTTTTCAAGATTTTCTTGAAAATGGTTCCAACATGAAGCTTTTCCTTAAACTTCGAATACATCTACGCCTACAAATACCTATCACTTTTTATCTGAAATATTTTCCTAGAGAAAATTTATTTTTTAGGGGTGGTTTTCTGAGGAAACCGTACCGTTATGATTTCCTCTAAAGTACAGTGTGATTTTCTTGCATATATAAACGTTACAGTTTAATTTTTGATACGTTTTTCCGGAAAAAAGTGATTTTACATCGATTTTGGAGGGTGAGGTATGGCATTTGAACTACTGCAGGCTTTGTTGGTTTAAACACTGTTGCTTCCCACAAGTTTGCTCAGGTATACAAGTATAACCCCTACGCTCTTTTTTTACTTTCTCTTGCTCCTAGTAAGAGGAAGTATTGTAATAGTGCCAAATTTTCGATATCCAGTTTTCACCGGAAATATCCGTTTTGAGATCCCCTTGAGTCCAAAAAAGTGTTTTTAGCAAATGGCCTGTGTGTGTATGTGTGTGTGTGTGTGTGTGTATGTGAAAAGCATAGCTCAAAGACGAAAAACCGTAGAAAGTTGAAACTTGATATTCCGTTTAGGTATCACCATGGAGTCTCACAGTACGTTATCTGTCAAAATTCCTCAACCGGAAGTACCACTTTACTAGTTAGTTTTTTTTTACTTTTTTGCGATTTTCTCAAAAATGGCTCCGACAATTTTCTTTGAACTTGTAATATCAACTACCCATGCAAACTGCTACAACTTTTATTCGAAACATTTCTCTGGGAAAATTCATTTTAGGGAACTTTTAAGTGAGAGGAATGATTAGGTTTTCATCTGAAGTGCTATTTCCGTTTATTAGACAATTTTGTCATATAATTAATGTTAATTAGAAATAAATATGTTGTTTTAAATTCCGAGTTTGAAAATCGGATGACCGGAAGTGTGTTTACTTTACCACTTTACTAAATGATTATTTTTTCACTTTTTCGCTATTTTCTTGAAACTTCATATATATAAACTAAACATACAATGATCTATAACTTTTGTTTAAAACTTTTCTCTGGGAAAATTCATTTGAGGGCACTTTTAGGGGAGGGTTGGAATGTTTTGCTCTAAAGTGGTATCATAGTTGATTATACAATTCTATCATCCAAACAGAATTAATTAGAAATAAATAGAGGGCCAAATTTCTAAGTTTGAAGAAAATTAGTAAAGCAGGAGTGCGCTTTTACTGAACAGTTTTTTCAGTTTTGGTCGAATTTCATTAAATTTGGTACAAAAACTATAAAATTTATCAATTTCAATTTTGAGAACTGGAGTAAGAGAAAGTTGTGTGAGTGTTTCACAACATATTTTTTTTAAACAAAGATTGTAAATGTTGCAGTTTTACAGGAAATTTATTAATAATTTGTATTTAATGGATTTCTGTCTGTTCCACACCGGATTTTTTCAATAATTTGACTATTGCGTTAGTGCTAACTTTCAGGCAGCTGTTGAAAATTTTACTGAGGACTAGAGACACAGTAAATTGTAATCACTATTGGATGAAACTTTTTTTCTTTTAAATTTTAAGGCCAGTCGAATAATCGCATACACATTTTTTTTCGGTTAGAAGAGGATTTATCGATTAAATCTAGGTAGTTATCGATTAATTTGGAATTGTGTAAGAGAAATTTCGTGTCTGGAGTAAAATGTCTATTTTTTTTTTTTAGGAGTTGTTTTGTTTATAAAGCCATAAAAATACGAATAAATGGACTATTATACTATGATTATTGTATCTTTTTTAATATTAAAGTTTTCTTAGAAATTGAGTCATAGCGTGTAGCGACACCCGCGCTCACTTACTTAGCTACCCATGTCGTATCTTCCTTATAAATACCTCCTTATTGGTACGAACATGGAATTAATCAAGTTCGTGTTTCCATTGTTTAACTATCTTTTTTTTGTTTTGTTTTTAGTTTTCAAAGACATAAAAGTAGTAACCGTGCACGGGCCTCACTTCTTTCTCCAACACATAATCATCTTTTTATCATTTACACTATATTATTTTTAAAAATCAGCTGTTTCTTCAAAAAAATATAAAATTAATAAGGAAAGAAAAATTTCTATTGTTTGGATTTTATCTTTAGTTTTATTTTACATTCTCATATTCCTGGTAATTGTGATTGTGTCACAATTTTCCGTATTGAGTTTTTTACCGGAAATACACGTTTTTAGGGTCCCTGAGTCTGGTAAGGTGGTTTTTAGAAAATAATCTCTGTGAATGATTATATGAACAACAAAAGTTCAAAAACGAAATATCACAGAAAGTTCAAGTTTGACTATCACTGTGGGGATCACTGTGAGGAAATCGACTAAACGGAAGTGCAACATTAAGCGGCCCTCAGACGATCAATATTATTGTCAATATCTTTTATTGACAATATTTCATCAATATGTTGAAAATGACCTGACACGGTCAATACATATACAATCAATATTTAATTGTGAAAAGATTTGTGCGTGTGATGTTCCTGCTAAAAATGAATAATTAGGAAAAAGCGTGAATTGCTATTATTTTGGCATATCTGGGTGTGCAGAAAAAGTGATGAAAAGACGTTGGGTAAAAAAAAATGGATATCAAAAAGAAAAAAGTTCAATCACCTGAATCTTATACAATATATTAGGCAAAAGGAATCTGATGATTATAAAAATTACTTTTGGATGAATAGCGAAATATATGAACAGATGCTATATTTGGTTCGTCCTTTTTTTCTTAACTCTGTTGTAACATAGATCTGATGACGTATTCTACAGTTGTGTTTATAAAGTTTTTCAATAATTCCCGTTCATTTTCATCTTCATTCACTGGGTCGGGCGATAACGGGACGAAGCATTTTTCCGTCATAGTTACAGATGAACTAACCCAATATTGTAAACCTTGCGTACGAACGATCAATATTTCATCAATATGATTAGCTCCGCCTAAAATATTGACGAGTATTTTCAGGACCCCAAAAATCCTTCAATATATTGACAATATTACTGATTGTCTGAGGGCGCTGCTTTATAGAACAAATTTTTGAGTTTTTTTGGAATGTGTTCTTTAAACTTGACGCTAATTTCACATATTATCACTTGTTTATTTGAAATACTTTTCTCGTAAAAGTTGATTTTAGGTTATAGTTCCGGTGAATTTATGACGTTACAATTCAAATGTTTTATGGTCTTGGTTAATGTTATTGGCGCTTTGTTCTGGACTACACTATAATCATTTCTATTACCTTCCTGGGTAGTAGGTTGTTGTCACTCACCCCCCACATTTATGTTTATGTTAGCATAATTTTGAGTTAAATTTGAAGTTTATAAAAAAAAAAATTGCAATTTTATTATATAATTGTATTAACAACAATAAAGAGAAAGTCGGGCGAGTGTTTCACATCAGTTTTTATTTTTACTGTATAATAGAGTAATAATAAACATATTGACATATTAACAAAACTCAAAGGAAAAAAAAAACAGTAAGTTTATATCAAATTATAATTCTGAGCCGTTAAAAAAAAGAAATAAATCGAATTTCCATAGTAACCAGTCAAGTAACAAGTTTCACCCTCCTCCGTGGGGGGGGAGGGGGAGAGATGTCTCTTTAAATAAATTATTTATTTATCGACGAGCAAACACAGAATGTATTATTTTCTCTTAGTAGTGTAGGAGAATATGTATTGCGATCATGTAATCGATATTGAGTTTTTACATAATAATCGATATTTAAGAAATTTTTGTATTAACGCCAGCTAAATACGAAAAAAATATAGTTTTCAATACGAACACTCTTGTTGTTTCTTATGTATGTAAGCGATGTGTTTGTGAACAAAATATCAGCGAAAAGATTTCGAATCGCAGGAACCACAAACTTTTGTTTTTTTTTGGGGGGGGGGAGAATTTTCTCGAAAACGATAATATATAAACATACTACTTTTACTTGAATCATTTATCCGGAAAAATACATTTTAGGAGTTTCTCCCTAGGGCATCCGCGTATCAGTTATGTTCAAATTTTGCCAGTGTAAGCTTTGTTATGTTAATTGGGGCCAGAGTTGACCAAATTTAGAGTCAAGGTACACGGCCAAGTATATCTCTCATTACCGCTAACATTTTTTTTTTTCATGGTATATCCAACCAAACATTTGTAATCATCGCTACTTTCTTCCAAAATTTATAAATTAAATTAAAATATGTGTTTTACACCAGATTTTATTAATTTCTCTTACAGATAATTTTTTTTTGTATAATTAAAAAATTACTTCATTATGATATGAATGGAATTAACTACTAGGCGCGCTAATAGTTCTCTCTTTAAATTGCCCACTTATACAACAATCTACATGTTTGTAAATGCACAATAAAACACAGCCAACATACGCGTGTGTGTGTGTGTGTGTGTGTGTGTGTGTGTAAGTACAGGTGGTAATGACCGAGACGTCTAGACTTAGTCTCTGAATCATGAACAAACTTAATGGTTTATACTTTTTCATCGACTGTTGAATGTTTGGATTTATTTATTTATTATAATTTTTTTTTTATAATACAACCGGCTGAGAAATATAAAAGTTAAAATTATTTCTAGAAGTAATTCGTTGATTTTAAATATTGAAGTGAGAAGAATTCAACCGGAAGTGTGTGACTTTTACAGATAAGGTTTAAAAAAATTTATTTTCGGAATTAGCCAAATAAAATAGAAAAGAGGACTAAGTTCCCTCAAGTCCTGATTAGCGGCGTTCTGCCAACTGTAGAATTGTTTTTGAGCACTGCGACCGAAAAGATATATTGTACCTCCCGAAACTTTATCAGTGCACTGCCAGCCTCCATCTAAGCAGTTTTTCTCTAATTAGAGAAATTGTCCATCACTGGACAGTGAGTTGTAAAGCTGGCTACACTGCACACTTGACGGTATACATGCGCAGTCGTCGGCTTGTACAGGCATACTTAATCGTTTGTATGAAAAACTTGCACAAGTCAGAAAATGTTTAAACTTTCATACTGCATACTTGTGCGCGCCATCTTGTTCATGTTCAACTGAACGTGTGTAGCAGACTTGTGCAACCTCTGTGTCAGTCTCGTGCACGTCAGAGCCAAGCGTTTGTTTTACTTTTCGAGTCCATATTATTTTATCATTATGTCGGTTGATTTTAGGAAGGGTCACAGAGAAATTATGGAAGAATTTATTCACATTTATGAAAGAGAACACTATTAATTTACGGTATTTTATCCGTCCTAACATGCATATTGGTTTTGTTCCTGACCGGTTTCGGATATTCATCCATCGTCAGAGCAAATTCACCAAGTTCGTGTAGAGAGTTCACTTCAACGAAATGTTTCTGTACACTCACACTTTTTGGTTGTATATCAACTGTATATCACTTGTTGATATACAACCAACTCGTGTAAATCTACAGAAACATTTCGTTGAAGTGAACTCTCTATACGAACTTGGTGAATTTGCTCTGACAATGGATGAATATCCGAAACCGGTCAGGAAAAAACCAATATGCAGGCTACGACGGATAAAATACCGGATGTTATCCAACACTTAATAAATTAATGTTGAATAGCTTTTTCGTTTCTTCAGCCATTCTTTACACCACAAAGAACGATCTTTTCGTTGACTTTTTCTTTTGTAAATTAAAACAAGAGCAGCTAAAGCGAGCGCGTTGTCTTCGTCAATCGTCGCCATATTTCAAGCATCTGCTAACACTCTTCAAGTATACATGACCCTTGTGGATCACATGTATACTTGCGCAAAAGACCTGTGCATGTATACCGTTCAAGTATGCAATTACGTGTGTAACCACCTTAAGAGGTTCCTATGAACAGAAAAATCTAAGGACAGCACAGCTGGATTCGAACCTGGCACTTCCGCGATGCTAGTCCAGCTCTCTGCCTTGAGCTAATCCTTTCCTTTTTAGCTTATAATGTTTTATTAATTAATTTGTTTTACTTTCTCTTTTTTACAATGAAATATTGATAAATCTTGGAAATATTTTCTATTGAAAATTTAAGCTCACCATTGGCAGAAATGTTATTAATAAGAATTCAATGATATTTCGGTTCCTCTTTATTATTTAAAAATTATCAAAGATTTTCTTTTATATGTCTTTCATAAATATCATTCATGGAAAAGAATTCAGCGAATTGAAAAGAAAATAAAAAACACAGAATAAAAAGTTGTTCCAAGATCGACCTTTTTATATAGATCATCTTTTTTTTTAATTCCTACTTCTTGCCATCCTTCTCTCGTTCCTGTACGAGTTTTATTTTAGTCATTTACTTTTATCTTTACCGGAAATTCTACTTTGATTAAGATGTTAATAAATTTTTTTTTTAACATTTATAAAAATAAATAAAAAAAACCGCTTTCTGGCTAAAAATGTTATGAAATGTATCTTTTAAAGTGTTTATCCAGTATTTATGTGATAAATTTCTATTTTATAAATAAATAAGTCATTATATATTGATATGTTTTTAAAATTCTTCCATACCGTTGCTTTGATGAAGTATCGGGCGATCGTGTCTGATTTTTGTTTTCACAGGAAATGTATATGTTTTTGAAGGGGCGGATGTTGGTGTAGTGGTTATGAGAATGTTTTACCAGTGGAGAATTTAAAATCTTAATAAAAACAATTTGTTTTAAAATTAAAACTAAAGCTTAATCTTATTTCCTCTCAACAACACCTTAAATGAACTTTCTCGGGCAAAAAAATTCCCGACAAAAGTGATAGGTTTATGTATGCAGAGTTAGTATACCAAATTTAATGAATTACATCGTTATTTTTAAGGAGAAAATTGCAGATAACTGAAAAAAAAACGCAGTAAAAACGCCCTTCCGATCATCGATCTTTTTTCCATTATGGAATTTTGGCAACATATTTGATTTGAAATTAATATTATTTAAATGAATTAATAATAGAATATAGTATAGCACTTTAGAGGAAACATAAAGTCACTTCTGCTTCAAAAAGCCAGTCCTAAGTCGTATTTCATTTTCTCATAGTGCAAAAAATAAATGAAGAGATGAACCTATTAGCTAACAAGTGTGATATAATGGAGTTGATGAGGAGAGAAATTAGGTTTGATTAATTAGACGAGATATGAAGACACTGTTATAATATAGCTATAAGTTTACACTGACTGCCCTGGACTTGTAATGATTTTACAGAATAAGGTGAGAGTAGAGATATGACACGATGCGATGTATATGGTTGAATCTGATAGATAGATATATATATATATCCCTTTAGGTAGATTCTCACTGGCTTATATACAGGTTCTTCCACTCTAGCCTGCTTAAGTCAGAGAGTACCAGAGAGAGTCTGCTTTCTCTCGGTCGGGCTTGTGTTCTCTCTCTTGCCGTTCAGTGATTATCATTGTTTATGTGTTTTGAGCATGTGAGAGCGAAACCCAAACAACAATTTTTTCAAAATTATTCATACGAATTTTACATACATCCTATGTTTAAGTCAAATTAAAGTAGTTGCAATACTGAGTTTAATGGAGTCAATAGCGAGCAATTTAATAGCGAGCAATTTTGCCACAAAAAAGCTAGACTCAATAGTTCTATTAGCAACCACATCAAGGTACCGCTACCGTGCTCCAAGGCGCACGTCAACTGCGCATTACACCTTCTGGTCACGCACAAAACAGTGTGGTGGCGAATGGGAATTTCAACTACTAACCCAATCATTCACCTCTCTCTAGCTTTAGACAAACGATTATGAGCTGACCATCTTGAGGGATTTAAAGCCCAGTAATTAGCTTTACTTAAAAGAGTAGTAGCGTATCAACAATTCACTTCTGAAGAGTTTAGCCAGTTGCCATTTTTTAACTTGAAAGATTTGCCATAATAACTTAAATCTTAAAATGCTCACCAAGTCTAGCCACACTAGCTCATCATACTAAGAACAAGCAAGAGTAATCAGCCAGCCATACTTCACGACATCAACGCTACGCCATTCTAATTTCACCACGCTACCAACCATACTCTTCGCTCGGCCATTTTAC
This sequence comes from Triatoma infestans, assembly GCA_011037195.1. Taxonomy (NCBI): domain Eukaryota; kingdom Metazoa; phylum Arthropoda; class Insecta; order Hemiptera; family Reduviidae; genus Triatoma; species Triatoma infestans. The sequence continues at coordinate 25,238 of JAAEAF010003085.1, read as the reverse complement.
CTCTCTTATCTCTTCTCTTCTTATTCAGTAAAATCGTTCAAATATTTATTATTAGTTTGATACTTGCCCATGTGTTCATCAATTACATTCATTTTCACCAAAACAGTCACTCAGTTCTGCTACCATTATCGTTGCACGTTTGAAAATAAATTATCCGTTTCGAAGTTGAGAAATGAAATAGGGTACTTTAAACGCTATTTCAGTTTGCTTATAATTTATTTAAAAAACATTTTTTTGTGAATAGAAAAAAAAATAAATAAATATTGAAAATTTCGATCTAAGAAAGGGTGATAATCGCTTTAGGGCAATATTTTTAATACATACTTATAATGCAAAGCCGCTACTTACCCTCCGTGAAATAAAGCTTGACGACGTCTTATTTTCCATCCCCCCTTCTTCCAAATATATTTTATAATATTCATAACTGGCAGCGGGCTAGGGGGAGGTTGTTGGCGGTATTTGAAAGGTGGGCGAATTATAGTTTTTTATAGTGGTTAAGTAGACAAGTAGTGGAAGTTGTTTTACTTGATAGTGATATACTATATATACATATACCACACTGTAGTGTAACTGACAAACAAACAAACAAGTTGTCCGTCCTTTCTTTTTGTGAATGTACCAAGTATGATGAGAGAGAGAAAGGGAATGCGATAGTGACTGGTTAGTTAGTATGATTGGGAGGGGGGGATCTTTGCTCTACCAGCATCCCTTCTTTTGAAAGATATCTTTCATTCATCTTTCTACTTTTTATGTATATATTATTATATATTATATAAATTGATAAGCTCCAGTTATTATATGTCATTGTAGATACGTATGTTCCCACATATTTTGTTATGTATAATAAGTATTAATATTAAAAACTTGACCCTATACGATTTCTTTCTTTTTTTTGTGGGTGCACCTAAGTGACCAATTTTTATTAAATGGGGCCCTTAAGCGATATATAGAACGCCCCCTTCAAAAGGATCTTCTTCTTCCTTTCCTATCCTTTTTTTTTTTATTCTTTCTCTGTCTTAGTTTTACGCCCTTGACGAGTACACGGAGCAAGAACATGAAGTTCCTTTATTATTCTTCTGTTATAACTACAGACAGACAAATAACCTGAAGGAATTGGTCTTCTCTTTTATTTTTTTTTTTTTACTTTCCATCTCATTTTGTTTGTAGTATAGAATGGCCAGAGTTCCGATTTTTTTTTTTGTTCTTTTTGACAATAGAACGGCTAGCAGGTTGTCTGTGAAGAGTAGAGAGAAGAAGGTGCATGTTTTGTGTGATGCTGCACAGAAGAGATCCTTTACTGCTTCCGTTCACAGTGTACCACTTCAGTATAGAGGACCATCCTGTCCGTTATGTGGTATAGAAAAAATAAAGAAAGAAAGAAACAACAAAAAATTAACAACGGCTCTCTTTTCAAAAACTTTTCTTTTTTTTTTTGGAGTGCAGCCTCCCTTCCATGTAAACATATAAACAGCTCATTTGATCAATATGAAAAATACAATAAAATGTCAAAATATATATATATATATAAAAAAAAAAGAATTGCTAACGGCAAATTAATGTCAAAAGTAAAAAAAACTTACTGCAGGACTGCAATAATTTTAACAGTTCAAAAACTCGTGACGTCTTTAATTTTTTTGTATACTATTTACTGTTTTATTACTTTTTTATAACTGTACCGATACACAAACGTAAAAATGTAATTTTGCAAATTATAGTAGTTTTTTGTTTGCAACTTAATGTTGTAATATTAATGGACTTGAGCAATGCTATCGTGATCATAAGATCCCTAGGTGAATCCCCTAGCCTAAAAAGCAAGAAACATTCCTTTTATTGATATTTCTACACTTTGGATTTTTAGTAAAACCAGGCAAACATTCGCAAAGTCTACATATTCAGAGAGGATATACACTTAACAGCTACAATAGATTTCAAACGCAAAAGTTTTGGTTGTAGCACAAAATGCCCATCAACAGCAAATTAATTCTATACATAGTTTTGTATTGCGCGTCTCACTTATGCCACTTCACCTATTTACCTTGGAGCTTCCACTGTGCCTCTTTATTAGAGAGATATTTTAAGGTCCTGAAACCAACGACGTTTTTTAAGCGTTGTTGAGGATTACCGGGGAGGGAATATGAGGCTGAGAGCTTCGGCAAAAGAATTTTAGTTTATTGTGAATTTTGTTTATCCCGCGTTTTTGCCACAATATTACTGTTTGGATTTAGGATGGGATACGTAGAAGAGAATATTATTAATAAGGTGAAAATGATTATGAATTGGTTAATTTGGATACGCTTCAGTTTAAGTCCAAAAATCTGTATTGGTCAGCACTGTGAACGAGTGTTTTGTTGGAGAGTGACAATTTGATGCAATAGTTTGGAAAGAAGTCTGAAAATTGTTTTCACCTCAGAGCGTTTGAGCCGTGTATGAAGGGTTCCAGTTCAGTTTCTTGTCCACGAATAGTCCAACATAACGCACATGATCAGCTGGAAGAATGGATATTCTCTTGAGTTAAATTAGAGGATCCGTTTTGCCTATGTTTACTTTAATTTTCAAATACCAGAAATACTGGTTATTTTGATAGGATCAAGATTTGGCGGGGAGAATTGTTGTGTCTGTCACCAGTGAATATGTAAAAAGAGATGTTAGGTTCATCAGAATATCTCAAATTAACTTTGCCAAATTCACAATTATACACAGTTAAAAATAGTCTTAAAAAAAAAAAATATGTATTAATGTATATCTTAAGGATAATCGTCAATAATTAGGTTATGTATATGTTACCGGCAATGTATGAAATTCAGGCAGAATATGAAATTCATCCCGGACGACCCCCCATTTATTTTATTACATCCCGATTTCAAAATATATTTTAATAGTAATCATTTAAAAGTTAAATTATTTTACTTAAAGTACCAGAACTATTGAAACACCATTTGGAATATCATGATTTATTATACTGAAACACTACAATAAAATTTCCCCAAGCTAACAAATGAATAATAGGAATATTTAAAAGAATATTTTTCAAATACACAAAATTTATCATAAGAAATACAATCTGGTATCTGAGTATAAACCACGCATGGTATTATACGAAATGCCTAGGCATTCTATAGAATGCCTGAATTTCATACTTTGCCGGTTACATATATATCACCTGGATATCCCAGATCGCCTAAATAGTGCGAGCAGGTGGAACTTTGTGTAGCCTCTCCCAGGTTCTGACAGTCTTACACCAGTTTCGTTCTTCGCCTTGCCTAGTCATAATGGACGTCTTCCTCGTTTGCCTCTGCTCTTATATAACCTTACGCTTCCTAATTACCGTCTACCTATTTTGAAATCGGATGTGAATATTGTATTTGTGCTAATTTATTTATTTCATTTAATTGATTTGTTTTTACATAGAAAATACCTCTTTTGTTTTTTGTTGGATCTGTCGAAATCGATATGAAATGAGAATGATTTTTATTGTTAAATCAAGAAGAAAATATACTTCTTTGAGCTGCTAAGCGATGTTTTAAACCACATGTCATCGATTTTTGATCAATGCAAAAAAAAAATTAAATTTTCATAAATATAGTAGGTACATTTCATCGAATGAATTTATTGTATATCATTTACAACCGTTCTGGATCGTGGAGGCTTTATTTTTTTTAATTTATACAAATTAAACTTTTAATAAAATTTTGTGGTTATGAATTAATTATAATTGTACAATTGATTTTATAATGGAGAGAAGCTTTTTCTGTTTTTTTAACAATACCTACCATCACATGATGATTTTATATTATGTAATTGTGCCTTCGAAATATTTAAATTAAGAATCAAATTTTATATCATATTTCACAGACAAATTTGACAGTTTTCTTTCTTAAAAAAGAAATAAATATATTCCACAAATTTTGGTTTCTTGCATTAGTGACAAATTGGTGCCTATTTCTTCCGGTTTTTACACTAAAAAAATTGCACGTTTCGGCCTAATGAGGCCATCCTCAGTAGTAGTAATAGAGTAATTACATTTGCAACATAACCTTATTAATTGTTAAAATATATATTTGTATCTCTGGAGGTTACTTGAGCAATAGTCCATCAATTCAATGGGAATATTGCAAATATAAATATATATAATTTTTGTTTATCTTTGAAAAATCGCAATTGAATTTATGTTATGTTTATTATTATTATTCCGGGTGCCTAATGGCGTGGGACCTAAGCCTAGTGGCTTTTATCCCCCCGATACCCCCCATATTCCCTTAATTGATCTCCCTCGGTAGCTTACCGGTTAGTCTGCAATTTCCCAAGATATCTCTAAACTCCAACTCGCCCAGGCAATCCTGCGAGAGTGGTGTCCTTCCAAATACGCGAAACCTAATACCAGCGAAACGGGGTCACTGACATAAGTAGTGGTACACCGTTTCCCTGACTCCGTCGCAGTTCCGACAATTGGGACTAGAAGTCCTCCCTATGTTAAACAAGTGACTACCCCCACCAGGTCCTCAAACCTGTCCTGTGTTATGTTAGTTTAGTTAGTAAATAAGTAAACCAGATTGCTCATATAACCTCTAGAGATACAAATATGTATTATAAATAAGGTTATGTTGCAAATGTAATTACTGTTTTCAATATTTAATGGCCTCATTAGGTTGAAACGTCTGTTTTTTTTGTTTGTTTTTTTTTTTAGTATTAAAACCAGGAAGGGGGCCTCACACCGCCAAGGCGGTAGAAGAGGCGCACGATTATGATGATTATGATGATTAAAACCAGTAGAAATAGTCGCTAATTTGGCCTTAGCAAACATTTTACAAATGTTTCCATTTCATGAAAAATAGTCAGTTTCTCCTTTTCTTAGCAAGAAACATCGTTTCAAATTTTCGATGAGAATTTTCACCGGAAATACACACTTTGAGGTTCCTAGAGTAAAAATGAGTTTTAGAAATTGACTTGCATAAGTCAGCGTAATTAAAAAATGGGGGAAAAAAATCACAGGAATTTCAAAAATGAAATATTCAGTTTATGTTCCATAGTAACGTTTTTTACATTCTTCTATTTTCATTTTCTATTAAAATCGGTCAGCCGGAAGTAGCACTTTACTTTTGAATGGATTTTTTTCTCTTTTTATGCGTTTTTTTCCGTGAGGGCTTTCAACAATTTTCTTTGAACTTTATATATCCGTTACATATATTTTGCCCTATCACTTTTATTTCAAACACACTTTTATGTTTCAGAGACATTTTCCGTGGTAGCCTGCTTCATTTTGTGGTCATCGACCGGTTTCGGGCGTTCGCCCATCATCAGGATGCGTTTTTCAGACAGTGTGACAACATAGACTCGCACAGAGCAACTTAGTTTCACACTAACTCTTTCACTAGTGCTCTGTGCAAGTCTGTGTTGTCACACTGTCTGAAAAAACGCATCCTGAAGATGGGCGAACGCCAAAAACCGGTCGATGACCACAAAATGAAGCAGGCTACCACGGAAAGTGTCTCTGATGCTTTCCAGCTCTGCGGAACCAACCACCACAACAAACACTTTTATGTTACTGATTACATTCATTTTACGACTATCTTAAAGGTGATTGTGATGTTAGACTTTTTTCTAAAGTTCTTTATTTGGCTATATTATACAGTTTTAATAACTATATAATAATAATAAAAATTAAATATACTATTAACATTCTGAGTTTGAAGAATATCATTTGACCGGAAGTGCGACCACTCTGAACAGATTTTCTTTTTCAGTTTTCTGAAATTTTCTCTATAAAGACACCAATGAGGATTCTTTAAAATTGATAAACTATAACTATTCGTTATAGAATATCTATCTTGACTTTCGCTAATAAATCTATCTTGACTTTTTTAAGAGCATCCTGGGATTTAACATTAAAAGGGGTAAGCTTCTAAAGAAGTGAAAAACATTGTATCAGCATTCTTAATACCATTTCACTGCTTTAAAGTTGAATATCGTATCTTATACAAATAAATAAATAAGAAAATAAATATACTTGCTTTAGAAATAAATATTAAAGTAAATAGATAAATTTTATATATATATACAGTATAAAATACGAAGTTTACAGTTTTAGCACATAATCAAGGACATTTGCTCGTAAACTTGCCAGGACTCATCCTTGACCGAGTTTTTTAAAAATTTTTTTTTACTATATTTTATATCGATAGTATTATTTTATTTTTTGATAGGGAAAACATTATTTTTTTTTTTCTTGCGAGAAAATATATTTTTATACTTTTTGAAAGGTTACAAGCAGATATCTATGTGCTGATATAGGTAACAAATTGTAATCTATTCTTAAAATGGAGATGTAACGGATTGTGATGAGCCGAAGGATTGGATTTTTCTTCTTTTTCCTGTTTACTTTAATTTTTGTTATTTCTAATCTGTATCTTTCTATCTGCATATCTTTAGAGAAGCTGAGAAGAATGTTGCCGAATTTTTTGGGCCCCCAGCTGATGATCTTTCCAGTACATTAGTACTCTGTTATTTTGGCACTTAGCACAGTGATCTACGCATTGACAGTCTTCTCTTATTTTCTTAAATAGAAGAGAGCTTCTACGTTTCCTCCCATTCATAGATCCGAAGTCATGTGTGGAATTTCGCGGAACGATAAGGTACAGTCACTGACATTAAAGGGCGCATTATTCTCCCAGTTTCAAGTTCTGCAACTCATCCAATGAATTCAGCCCATTTTCTAATAGTGGAACATCATCAAACTTAAAGATATATACATACCTACATCCACGTCATTAGAGCTCTCCGCCAGCCTTGGCTCCTACCAGATAATTGTTCCAACTATCCATGTCGCATGCATTTACTCGCCACTGGGACATTTCCAACCTCCTGGCATTTTTCCCGACCTAGATTCGCCCCTTCTGGATTCAGTGATGCAAATTTTAAGTGATCCCACGAATTTATATTCCAAAATAACAAGTAAAGTCTAGCTGGATTTTAAGTTAATCGTAATTGAGGAAAAAAAATAGTGAGTTGCTGCATCTAGATTCAGTTCCTGATTAGATAATCACATATGAAGACAGTGAGTGGGTTATCTACTGCCTTTAGAATCTTGTCATTCCTGTGGATATTTCCACTTAACGGCATGGACAACATTACCACTCATATCAGTAACACAATACATACAGGAGACGCTGAAGTGATTAGTTAATGTGTTACGTGTGTTTAACTACTTGGCTTTAGCTTACACATAAGCAAAAAAAACACACACACACACACACACACACACACACACAACGCCTGCATACTACTATGGATTAGACTGCTATGATAAGATATTATGTTAAATCGGTTTGAAAATAAATAAACAAAAATAATGATTGTATGAGATATTATTCAGTGTATCACTGCGGTTTTTTTAATTATTTATATATTGTATAATTAATGATATTGAACAACAGTACCAATCTTAAAAAAAAAACTAAAAATTAATTAGATTTTGAAAAAACAATTCAATTTAATTTTCTATTATTATTGTTTGTTTTGGACTGTAACAAATTATTTGAATCACATTCAAGGATTTCTTTCGTATAGAAAATAAAAACAGTATAATGGACGACTCTTTCTTAACCTTAAGAATCTAGATCAACTGTAAGAATTTTAACAACTACTTTGTCCTGTTTCTGCCATTTTGATTTACTATAAATAAAAAGAAAACAAAAAATCTGGTGTGAAACACTCAAACGACTTACCGCAGTTTACAGAACTATAAATGACACAATAAGTTCTTAAAACTTAACTAAATGTTCGCTTGTCTTAAATTATAATTATAATTTGTAAATTCCTGTTAGCCTGACACCACATGCCATTACCGGCCAACCTCCAGCAGCATTGTTTCTGGAAAGGAATATTCCTAGTCGTCCTAGACCTAGTGTGCCCAGAAGCGGAATGGATCAAGGAGAAGGAAAATGGCTTAATAGAAAAAGATCAATTCAAGGGGCCACGATCATTCCAAGTAGGGGATGCTGTAGCAATGAGATGGTAGTACCCGAACAAAGGTGAGAAACGGAAATTCGGGAAGATAGTTCGGAAGCAGGGACTACACTATGTGGTTAAAGTTGATATATGTGGAAATGACGTGTGCAAGACGTAGAAGATCCTATTTAGAAAGGAATATTGTTGTGTATGTTAAATTGGAAGCACAGTTTCTTATGGAAACATCATATGATAATTAATTGAGGTTTATTATAAAAATATTTTTGTAACTTTAGCTAAAGGTAAAATAAAGTTTTATAGATCCATTATTGTATTATTAATTATTAATGAATAGAATTCAACAAAGGTTATATTTAGTTTTTCTTTGGAGTAACACTTCAGTAATGTATAATCACTTTTATACTGGTCTTATTCTAACCCTGTTATTCCATCTCTGTATTATTAATGTAAGAAAAAATGCATAAATTTTGAAGTTTAACGGAAATTTGCCATTTTTATAGATATTTTATTAACAGCAATAAAAGAAAGTCTTCTTGAGTGTTTCACATTAGATTGGAACATATACTTCCGGTGAAAATGCTGTTTCGAAAATGAAACTACATAACAATAAATAGTTAAACTATATAATAGTTAAACTAAAGTACAAAGAGAAGATGGAATAATAAAATTGCATTAGTAAATAAACATTGTGTAGTCTGTCTAGTCGCAGAGAGACTTTTGCAAGGTGCCCTCCCCACCCTATACTACTCACCATGTACAATGTTTAACTGTCAGTACAGAACCTCTCACAGCCTCCCACCACTCTTCACAGCACACACATACAACCATAATAGCCGGGCCAGCCAGTGTTTTTGTAGGAGAAAGTAGGACGTCCGCCTAGGAGCCGCCCGCCAGTCCACGTGTATCTTGCAGACCGTGACTGCTGTATGGGTCATGGTGTGTGTACTAAACCACGATATTGTGACCCAACTACAGCTAGGTCGGGGAGAGCTCATGTTACACGTTAAAAAAAAAAAAAAAAAAGAAATAAAAATAAGAAAAGCATGAAAGCAATTGTTTTATTTTTACAATGTCAACCACAATTACGCTCTGAAAATGTTTCTTTATAATTTTTAAAAAAAATTTAAATAAAGTATTGCACTATATCAACTTGCATGCTTATCTGAGACTGTTTTCTCCAAGTGTTTTTAAAAAGATTATTATGTTGTATATATTAAAGTGTGCTTATATATATATATATATATCTTTAACGTGGCTAAAATATTCTACATAAAATATGGCTAAGTTACGTGTATAGTTACTATTTTGTGATAGCGGTTACTATTATGTTATAGTAATATTACCCATTATATATTGATATTGAAAAATTTTATGTCTCTACTGTCTGAACAACATTTCTTAAAATAATTAAAATAATAATAATAGTTTTTTAAAATTATCCCCACGGGTAGTTATGAGCGCGGGATTATGATCTACTGGGAGGAGCATTCGCTTTTGGTTAGCGAATAGTGGTCACAGCGTTCCTGATTGACCGACCCATGTCTTTGAGAGAAACTAGTGAGTTACTCATTAGCTACTAAAAAATATACTTATTAGCTACTAAACTATACCTAGTTGGCTTCTCGACCAATTCAAGGTAAAAAACAAAAAACCAAAAAATAAATTTTGTAATTGTTTTTTAATAATTGACAAGTTCGACGTTTCGACAAATTTTGTTTGCCTTCTTCAGGAACAATACAAAAATAAAGAGAAAAAATTATAACATAAAACACTAACAAAAAACAAAATACATTGATGCGATTACAATAGGAATGCTAAGTCTGTAATGATTAATGTAATCGCACCAATGTAATGTGTTTTTTGTTTGTGTTTTATGTTATAATTTTTTCTCTTTATTTTTGTATTGTTCCTGAAGAAGGCAAACAAAGTTTGTCGAAACGTCGAACTTGTCAATTATTAAAAGACAATTACAAAATTTATTTTTTGGTTTTTTGTTTTTTACCTTGAATTGGTCGAGAAGCCAACTAATTCTTGGTTTCATATTACAACTAACGGCCGACAAGAAAATCTTCTGATAAACTATACCTAGTTAATTGGCCTAAGCCAAGGGAGAAGGAAGGGATTAGCTCAGTGGTAGCGCGCTAGATTAGTCAGCATGCTGCCCTTAGATTTTCTCTTCCTAGGAGCCTCTACAACTCACTTTCCGATGATGAGCAGCGTGATCTGTAGATAGAGATCACTGCTTGGAGGCCGGCAGTGCATTGGAGAAGGCTTCCAGGGGCCCAATAGATCTTTCAGGTCGCACTGCAATAATGCCCAACAACAACCTACTCTCTACTTATTAGCGAACCTGTTATTGTAAGCCAAAAAATCTAAACATCTCGGCCTTAGCCATTCATCGGCACAAAAAAATTTTTTACTTTAATTCCAAAATCTGAAATTATGGTAGTATTTTTATGCGATCGTGTCAAATTCTCTAAATTGTGTTTTCACCGGAAATACGTGTTTTGAGGTTTTCTGAGGTGATTTTGGTGGGTGTTATGTAAACGTAATTTCAATATTGAATTTCCCACAACTTTTCAATTTTGAATTATTTTGTTCACACACAAATCTGACACACATACACACATACCCGCATACTGACCGTTCGCTAAAAACAATTTTTTCCGTACTCAGGGGACCTCAATACATGTATTTCCGGTGAAAATTCTATTTCGGAAAATTTGACACGATCGGGAATACTTCCTGTTACTTAAGAAAGGAAGTGAAATCACGCAATTTTAAGCTCAGTTCATTTTGATTATTTGTTCCCACCCTTTCCCTTTCTTCTCTTAATTTAATAATGCTACAATAATAAAGGAAATACCAATGAAAAATTGTAATAATTTATTTAACCGAGAAAAAAAAAAAAAAATGTAACCAGAAATGATCAAATCTTTAGGCTTTTGATGCTGGCTACAGATTGATAATAGTACATATATACATCTTTAGATTTAGTTTGGCCAAAAATATCTTACTGACTCCCTGAACAGAGAGAGAGAGAGAGAGAGAGAGCGAGAGAGTGTAAGTGAGGAGGATACTTGTCTAATGTAACATACGACATTACTTTGATCTTTCAAGGACCTATCTTACTTTAACACATACGCTATTTTATTTTGCAATATATTTGCTGTCATTAGGATGGTCCAATGGGAAGGACTTTACAATAATAATATCCGGATTTAGAGGCGTAATATTATTATATATATACATCTTTCTTCTTTCTTTTTTGGACAAATTTATATCACAGACTGTTCAAAAATAAGACCATGGTTTATCGCTGTTAATATAGTAACTGATGCAGTAGAAAAAAAAAATCGGTTAACGGGAAACGCTTTTTTATAGGATTGATTTTTTTCAATTTTTGGAGATTTTTATCTCAAAAAACGGCTTCAAATATGAAATGTTACTTGCCCACTAATTTATCCTCTTTTATATGAACCAATTTCCGGAAAATGTTATTTGGATTGTTCAATATTTTTGACGCTGCCTTTTCGGGACTGTAATGTAATCACTTCATGGATAAGTGCTGGTACCCTCTCACTTAGGGAAAATAAGTAAAATTTCAAGTTATAAGAAATTTGTTTATTTTTTATTATTTTTTTGTTTCTCTATGATGAAAACTGCATGGAAAGATAGTGTAGACGATTGTGTAAAATTTTTAAAATTGAGTATTCACTGCGCACTGCATATTTTGGGTCTTTTGGGTATGAAAGAAAGTTTTTAGCGATTGGTGTTTTCTATATTTACATTATCTATGTAACTGTTGGTGGTCAACAAAAAAATATTAAAAAAAAAAAAAGAAAAAAAAGCCGAGTTGTGTAACATCTCTAACGAGATTTCTCTTACTGCAGGGTTTTAAACAAATGAAAAACTTTGAGAAAAATGCAGTTAGCAGTTTCGAGAAAATTATGAATAACTTGGAATCCTATTCAATGTAATCATACTTTCAATCAACCAATTTCCCATCAAATTGGGAATTCTAGCAGTATGTATTTAATAAAAATATACTGGTGGAAGAACCGTACATTATATATTAGAAGGGCTCTTCTTTAGCCCTGAATTTTTTTTTTTTTTTAATTTTTTTCAATTTTTTCGTATTCAACGGACTTTAGAATTTTTTCTTGCCATTTCTTCTAAGCTTCATTTTGGAATTCACAACACAAACATACATATTTTAATACACACACACACACACACACACACACACACATATATATATATATATCATTAAAGCCGGCTTATTTTCCCCTTTTTTCTCTGTGGAAAACTGATGAAAAATTCTACTAAACTACCTAGTGCTGAAACTAGATTATATAATGATTAGGATTAGAAAAAATAAAAAAATAAACAAAAAATAAATAAATACTTTCTAAACAAATCTTACACATGGATAGAAAACCAGCCTCAAGGACTTGTTACGTAGGGCAGTCTCTAATTCTAAGATAGATCTGTCAAGGACAAATAAAGGAGATTTTCGTAGAGAGGGACTATCTTACAATACTAATATGTGTGTGTATATATGTAATAGGCTAGCTAGTAAGTCCAGTTTGTAATTCCCTTCAAGCTGTTGCGTTTTTTTTTTTTATCTTCTTTATAAAAAATAAAAAAGTAATTATCGATTAGTATAATCGATTTCAGTGGGTAGATTAGATTGGTTAGATTTTTTTTTTCAAATATCTCTGCTAATAAAACCAATTCAAGATAAAATAACTTTTCAATATATTTTTACTTTTTTTCATTAGCTTTCCAACTGCTTTGGAAAATTGCTATATTCATAATAAATTAGGTAATTTTTTTTTTAATTATTACATTTTTTTATATATCCAGTTTATTTTAGGATGAAGGGTATTTTATCAACTTGAAAATGTCATCAATTTAATAATTTTAATTTTGAGTTTTTCTTTCCCCTTACTGTTGATTGGAGGAATTATTACGTTCGTGTTTTAGAAATTGTTTAAATTGAACTTTTCATTTGAAATAAAAAGCTGTTTCAGAGAATAGTGCAGTATACGAGTGCCGTATATATACATATATCTATATATAGAATAGAATATCATTCTATATACATATTGTAAACATTTAATTAATTATAAACAGACAATATTTCAATTAACCAAAGCTTTGGCCGCAGCCAATGGATCATTGGAATTACGAGTATAGGAATTAAAGTTAGAAGAATTAGAATTAGAGTTGAATTGGAGTATAAGAATTAGTTGTTTTTAAGTTTTATTCTGTTTTTATTTTATATTTTACTTCTTTCTTCTTCTTTTTTAGTAATTTAAATAAAATTATTTACTTTTTAATAAAGTTTGATTTAATTAATTTTTTACTTTCTCTTACTCTTAGTAAGAGGAAGTATTGTAATCGGTCAATATTTGATATCGAGTTTTCACCGGAAATATCCGTTTTGAGGTTCCCTGAGTCCCAAAAAGTGGTTCTTAGAAAATGGTGTGTGTGTGCGTGTGTGTGTATGTATGTATGTGAACAGCATAGCTCAAAAACGAAAAACTGTAGAAAGTTGAAACTTGATATTCCGTTTAGATATCCCCATCGGATCTGACAGTACGTTATCTGTCAAAATCCTCAACCGGAAGTACCACTTTACTCGTTTCGTTTTTTTTACTTTCTTGCGATTTCCTCAAAAGTGGCTCCGACGATTTTTTTTGACATGTTACTATATCAACTATACATAGAAAGAGCTACAACTTTTATTTGAAACATTTCTCCGGAAAAATTCATTTAAGGGTAATTTTGGGGAAAGGGTGATGTTACGGCTTCCTCTAAAGTGTTATTTCAGTTTATTAGACAATTCAATCATCTAAATAATGTTAATTAGAATTAGATATGTTGTTGAAATTCCGAATTTGAAAAAAGTCGGTTGACCGGAAGTGCGTTTACTCTAACTACATTACTAAATAATTTTTTCACTTTTTCGCGATTTTCTCAAAAATGGCTCCGATCATGTTTTTGAAACATCGTATTTAAACTACACATACAAAGATCTATAACATTTTTTTAAAACTTTTCTCTGGGAAAATTCATTTTAGGGCACTTTTAGGAGAGGTGTGTGGGGTTATGTTTTTCTCTAAAGTGTTATCATAGTTGATTATACAATTCTATCATCCAAACAAAATTAATTAGTAATAAATATAGAAGGCTAAAAATCTGAGTTACAAGAAAATTAGTAAACCGGAAGTGGGCTTTTGCTGAACAGTCTTTTTAGTTTTCGACGAATTTCATTAAATTTGGAACACTATCTATAAAATTTGTCAATTATAATTTTGCGAACTGGAGTAAGAGAAATATGTGAGTGTTTCACAACAGATTTTTTTTTTTAATTATTACATTGTTTATATATTCAGTTTATTTTAGGATGGAGGGTATTTTATCAACACGAAAATGTCATCAATTTAATGATTTCACTTTCGAATTTTCCTTTCCCCTAATTGGATGAATTATTGCGTTCGTGTTTTCGAAATTTTCTAAATTGACTTTTACATTGAAAATACATATTTTAAGGCCTAATATGCTGAAAAAAAAAGCTATTTCAAAGTATAGTGTAGTACATATATATATATATACATGTGTATATAGAATAGAGTATCATTTTTCAAATATTGTAAACATATAACAAATTATAAACAAAAATAATGTTCCAATTAACCAAAGCTTTGGCCGCAGCCAATGGATCATTGGAAAGAATTAAAGTTAGAAGAATTAAAATTAGAGTTGAATTGGAGTATAAGAATGAGTTGTTTTTAAGTTTTATTTTGTTTTATTTTATGTTTTACTTCTTTCTTCTTTTTTTTTTATAAAAACAATTAAATACAGTTATTTACTTTTAAATAAAGTTTGTTTATAAATAAATTTGTTAGACTATACATTTTTTTTATTTATAGAAATTTATAAAATTCAGTAATACCAAAAAAATATGAACATATAATACAGAAATCCTCTTTAAAGTTCTAACAAATAATAATTTTTTTATCTGAAATTTTATTACGATTGTCTTATTGTTTCAATGAAAAATTTATTGAACAATTAGGTATTTAGTAGCAGCTTTTTATATGATACACATGACTCATACATTATTTATAATCGCCAAATTTCTTTTATTATCACCGTATCACTAATAAACTCTTCTTTTTTGTTTTTCTTTCAGCCAGACTTCCCATATACGCCATACTCATTCTTTCTGCAACACATTTCCATGAACCATCTCCAGCGCACCTCAGCATTACTTTTTTCGCATTTTATTTCCGGTCTACCTCGTTTTCTTTAATTTCATGCGACATATACCAAGCCAAAATTTTCTTGATCTATCATCCAGCTTACTTACCGCAAGGGGTATTTGTCACATGCAGTTACTTGAGGAGTAGCGACTCCAAGGGTTACCACAGCTCAGTATTCCATGCACTTCGTCACAACTGTACATAATACACTTAAACTACATACACTCTACACTTTACAGACAAGGACAAACATAGTACACAAACTAGGGTTTCCGTCCCTAGTTAATTGGCGAAAGCCAAGAGAGAAGGAAGGGATTAGCTCAGTGGTAGCGAGCTGGTCTAGCAACGCGGAGGTCTCGGGTTTGAATCCAGCATGCTGGCCTTAGATTTTCTTTTCCTAGGAGCCTCTACAACTCACTGTCCGGGCAGTGTTATCTGTAGCTAGAGAACACTGCTTGGAGACCGGCTGTGCATTGGTGAAGGCTCCGGGGGGCACATTAGATCTTTCGTGTCGCAGTGCAATAATCTCCTACACAATCTACAATCTACCGTAATGTATGTATGTACATACAAAGCAAAATATCACAAACACCAAAAAAAATCGCCAGAAACTCGAACTTGATGTTCCATTTGAGGGATACGTCCCAAAGGTTCCATCAAAATCTGTTAACCGGGAGTGCGAATTTACTTTCTTTTTTGTTTTGTTTTTCTCGTTTTTTTTTAGTTTTTTTTTTTATTGTAGCTTCAATTATTTCCTTCAGTCTCCACTAAAGGAAAACTCTACACAAAGAAAAGGAAAGTTCAATGTTGCGGTTACCCCCCTCTCCCAGTAAACTTCAATAAAATAAACTTTCCCCCAAACAAATGTTTCAAATAAATATAATACATCATGTTTATGTGTGTGTTTACGACTGGAAAGAAATTGGAGTCGTTTGCGAGAAAATTGCAAAAAAAACTGACAAAAAAGAAACAAAGATTCTGTAAATTGCATTTCCGGTTGATGGATTTTGCCCGAAACCTTCGTATCAGATACGGTGGCAGTTCCCTAAACAGAATATCAAGTTTCAGCTTCCGGCTAATTTTTTGTTTTTAAGACATTTTGTTCACACACTCATATGTGTATATATATATAGAGAGAGAGAGAGAGAGACTGAGCAAGAGAGTGAAAAAGGGAGAGAGACTGAGTGAGAGAGTGAAAGAGAGAGAGAGACATCAGGAGACCTCAAAACATGTATTTCCGGTGAAAGCACTATATCGAAAATTGGACACGATCGTAGTATTTCCCTTTTTCTTACCAACAATATGAGAAAGTAATATGCTTTACTTTACTATTTTCAAAATAAAACACTATATAGTAAACGGCCATAGTGAAGCTCAGTGGAGACAAGCTCTTGTCAGCTTTTTGAATTCACTAAAATATCATAATGAAGAAACCCATCCTGACATTAAACCGCTCGTAAAAATGCTCTCTGAGAGACCCTTGACAAATATATAACTTCTTAAACAAAAAAAAAAAAAACTAAAGCCTGCCTAACTAAAGTTGACAGGTTTTAATTGTTTATCAGTATGAGTGCTCGATTTTATATTTGTGACATTTCCAGGATAGATTAAAAAAAAGTGAGAAGTAAATAATCAAACAAAAAATAAAATACATAAAGACTGTAAATGTCCTTCAATGTATTTTTTTTTTGTCGCTCTTTATATTCATTGCCCTCTTTTCCATATTCAGTGCCCCCCCATTGGCTATTTTTAGATATATTTATCCCCTCTTATAATTTTTTTTTTTAGTTTTTTATTTCTTAAAAAATTCTCTTTTGTTTTTTAGCTTTTTTTTCTTTAAAAAAAATTTTATTCATATTAATGTGTATTTCAACAGTTGAATTCGTAAAAATACTTTGGGAACTGTAACATTTTTATCTTCTTTTTTTTCATTTATTAGATCGGCTTAAAAATTACTAGCTCACTTCCAAAAAAAAAATTATTTCACTTTTAGGATTATTAGAAATTTTAATTTTACCATTTTTTCGACCTTATGGGACCTCAATACATATATTTCCGGTAAAAACTCAATTTCCGAAAATTTGACACGACCCCAATATTTCATCTTACTAGAGGAGTAAGAGAAAGTAAAAACAAAAACAAAAAATGAAAAGAAATACTTCATCGGTATCAACGGTTTATAGAAATATTTAATGCCCAATAAAATCGTCGAAAACATAAATTAATCTTCAGTTATTTAAGTGATAAAAAAAAGATTAGGCAGTCCCAGCTGTTATAGAATATCAAGTCTGAACTTTCTGTGATTTTTTCCCCCCTCTTTTTGATAACATTACATACATAGACAACATTGTATGAGAAAAATAGTACTTTCTCTTCCCATAGCGTGGGAAGGAATGTCACGCCGACAGGGTGGATCAACAACTTTTATAAAGTCCAATATTCATATAAAATTCCTAGTCAGACAGCATAGGTAGTAAATGCATACAATTACATGGGTTTAGCGAACCAACAACGGCACATTTTATCTCAAACTTATACACACACACTCATAATTACAGTTCCTAAGAGAGCCACCCACAATAGATTTCCTTCAGGTCGTAATGTGTTAGCAAGTCTAGCCATTCTCTATGCTGACCTCCAACATCTTCCAATATCTATTCTTGTAACACAGAAAGTCAAAATTACTCAAGGAATAAAATGGATTATTTTATTATATTAAATTTTTAAAATCCACAGCCTATTTAAAAAAAAATAGTTTAAAAACATCCATTAAACAGGAATACCAACTGTCAGTCAGAAATAAATAAAAAATCTCTTTTTTTATTTATATAGATAGTTGGTAACAGTGACGTCTAAAAGCGTACACTGTAAAGGGCAAGTTGAGCAGGTCAACAAAGTGTCCCGCCTTCCACTCTGTCTCGCTTAGTTTCCCGCCATATAGGATATATATATATATATATATATATATATCTTGCCGCCCCCGCCTTAAATGACTGCGAGATAGGCCTACACTTCGTCTCTCCTACAATCCAATCAATTTCCTCCAGTATACAGCCGCCATCTTGCCCATGTATGGCTAAAAAAAAAATCTACTTTAAGAAGAAGAGACAAGAAACATCTAGTCTCCCCCCTCTCTTTGTTGTTATTACATTCAACAATGTCTCTTTATTCCATGTCTGTAATATTATGATATTATTAAGGATTAGTTGTTGCCAGGTGGTTCCCCCACTTACATTTTATGGTCCAGACAAGTGACAGTTTCCCTGTAGCTAAAGAAAGAAATGACTCTTTTTTTTTTGCAACTTTTTTATATTTTTTTACTGTTATTGCAAAAAGAAAATATCGATTATATAGACTATAGATTATCCAATCCTCACTTCCTGGAAATATATATCTTTAGTACTGCTGGGTTAAAAAAAAAATAATTTTTTTTTTGCTTTCGCGTGACGAGCTATACATGTGACGATTATTACACAAAATTTAGTGATTTAAGTTCAATTTTCACACACAAGTGAGTTACACACTACTTTCTTTCACTAGTGTGTGAAAGTAACATTATTCAATTCTAATTAACCAGACATCTAGCGGCAATACGCGAAAACAAGAACAAAACAAATCCCCGATACAGCGAAATGAAAAATCATTTTAACCGAAAGTGCGAATTTACTGAGTGGATTTCTAAGTTTTTTTCGGACTTTACTCGAAAACTATTCCAAAATCTCTTCAATAAAAGATTTAAAAATTGTTTCTAATGTGGTTTCCGTTGGATAGCCAAGACTTTTGGCGCCTTTACTGTCTCTCTCTCTCTCCCTCACTCTTTCCCTCACCATTGCCTTCAATATTAGAACGTACGAGTTCAACCAACTGGTGGGAGTTAATGGAACTAGACAATTTGTTGTTTTTTTTCAAGTTAGTTTCCAAGTCAGCTGAGTGTATCGTTTACACGTGTAGGCGTACCAAAAAGTGGAACATAGTGGTACACCTAGGTTGTTCCACTTGTGGTTTTTTTTTTTTCTTCAGATGATTTTTATCTAAATTGTGTGTTTGCGATTACGTCGCCATAGCCACTTGATGATGAATTATATATATACATATACACCTAAAGCTTTTTAGAATTGCATTAGGTACGCTAGTTTCCTTAGTAGGCCGGGGCTCTATTACTATCCCGGAACTATAACTATCTCTCCACACTTAAATTACATCCTCACTCTCGTATAGAGCTTGTTTCCAGTCTCCACTCCTGGTCGGGTTAAAAATAGCCAAACATCCCTTCAACGTCTAGACGAGTTGTTTATCTATTCTCCTATGATTTCATACATTTAACTCCTAGATCCTTACCTTTAAATTAAAAACAAAAAGCTTACCTGTTCTCATATTAATTAAGTAATTATTTATTTTTATAATTTACTATATAAAATTATTATTAGGCTGAAATATTTTTGTACAAAATAGAACACCATATTTTAAAAACTTTTTCTTTTTGGAAAAATATCATGAAAACTGGAAAACTGAAAAAAAAACTAGTTCATTAAACAGAGTCTTCAGTTGATTTTAATCACAAAATCTTCGTATTATTATTATTCTTTATGACTTTTTTTCTAGCAACTAATTCGCATTTTTCCAATTATTTCTTTGCTTTAAATAATAAATGTGACAAGAAATGAGATTATTTTGTTAAAAAAGAAACAAAATTTGGAGAACACAGACTTTATTCGTGCAATCCTGTCAACTTTGTTTGACAAATATTCGTAAAAGTCTTAATAAACATTTTATTAATTATTAAGTTCCCTAAACCATGCCACACAGGTGGTGAAACCTTACTTCTAATTGGTTTATTTATGACATTATACATGGTGGACCATTTTAACATGCCCTCACACACTTGTCTTGGAAAGTACGCCAGATAGGAAAATAATTCCAAAAGTTACCTTAATTTTTTAAGTACTCCAAATATGTGATCAGTTACTTTTTTTAAGCGGCAGAAATAAGGGATCTTAAAACTAATTTTCTTATTTCAAATTGGACTATAATTACTTTTTTAACGATTTCTTAAAGTACATATATATTCATGAAAAATGGTTATTGAACGAGAAAAAATCCGTTGAACGTTCGTTGAGATATTCAGTTTTACATGTAGAGAACTTCTCTGCCTTCTGGTTGCTATTATTCCATATTGTTTTTAAGCTTATAGTCAAATAAGGCAAAAACGTATTTTATGTAGTAATGAATGTAAACTTTACGAATAATGATTATTAGATTGGAATTTCCGAATATGGGCAGATAAAATTCCAAATATTATATATCGGACAAGGACTCAGACAATAATTTCGATAAACTTGTGTTGCGGCCTAATAGGGTATCAACTTGTAGGTCTGTATTTTTACGCTGAAATATTCAACGCAGACATTTATCTTCATTTCTTAAATGAAGTTCTCGCAAATCTGCTTGAAAATGTCCCTCTAGTATGCCGGCAATTTATGTACATTCAGCTCATAATGCGAGCATTTTAAGGTGTTATCTAGGTTGCACCGGGATAAATTGGCACCGCACTGTCCTATTCAATGGCTCCAGATTTGACGCCTTTGGATTACTTTCTCTTGAGGATACCTAAAAAATAAAGTTAATGGGCAACATAAAACCTTGTTACCACTTGATGGCGCCCATTTTGGACAGTTAGTGTGAA
The DNA here is from genome assembly GCA_011037195.1 of Triatoma infestans. Classification (NCBI taxonomy): domain Eukaryota; kingdom Metazoa; phylum Arthropoda; class Insecta; order Hemiptera; family Reduviidae; genus Triatoma; species Triatoma infestans. The sequence continues at coordinate 4,316 of JAAEAF010003085.1, read as the reverse complement.
AATATTTTTGCCTTATTTGACTATAAATTCAAAAGACAGTGTGGAATGTGTACGATAGTTGCAATCCTGTAGGCAGAGAATTTCTCTATATTCAAAATTAAATGTCTCCGCGAATATTCAACGGATTTTTCTCGTCAGCAACCATGTATCATGAAAAAAAGAAGCTTATTTTAAGAATTCATTAAAGAAAAATATATATGAGCTCTAATTTGAAATAAGAAAATTGGTTACAAAATCAGAATACTTGAAATTTTTTCTTATCTGGCGTACATTCAATGAAAGAGGGTGATGGACCATGTATAGAAGGCTAAGTGAAATCTTTGGAAGTATTTAAAAACGTGAAAAATAGAAAAGAAAAAAAACAGCATTTCCGTTTTACCGATTTCTATCAAACTTTGTATTATATTTAAATAGACGTAATTGCTTCCTGTTTTTTTATAGTTAATAGATGTATGGCATGTCGAAATGACACATTAGATATAGAAGCCTGAATTCATCGCTCTCCTAGAATGCCACACAATATGTGACATCCTCGACATCTATATGAGATTCAACTATGTTTCGTAGGTTTAAGCTTACGTTTAGTAAAGTGGCTCCTCCCAGGGTGGAGGTTAGTTTAGTGTCATTAGATAAGTAAAGGAATAGACGTTTATAGCATATGTTAGACCAGTTCTCTCCAAAATATAAAATGGGAAAATATAAAGTATATACGTACAGAGATGCTTGAAAATCTTTATGATTTTATGTGTCTGGCCTTGCTTGATTAATTCGTTTCGGGTTTTTCTTTATTAATTGTAGCGCTATCTTTTGTGGGCTTGGGAACTGCTCTTAGTTTAAAAAAGAAAACAAAACAAAAGAACGGAATACTTCGGCTCCTTTAATGATACCTAAATGTAATTATAAGTTTAAACTTCCTGCGATTTTCCACATTATTCCGTAGACCTCAAGACAAGGATTTCCGATGGAAATGTAGTCTCGAAATGTTGACACAATCGCAATAATTTCTCCTACTGCAATTTTAATAATTGTAATTGGTAGAGTTTCTTTAAACTGTAAGTTATTATAATCATTTAGTTGCGTTCAATATTACAAGTACTCGTATAATAAAGGCAGTTGTACTAGTAGGTTGTGTTTAGTATTATATAGATATAATAATATATTGTAATCGCGTTGGTACTTTAGATGAAAGCTTGAAGTCACAGTTTCTGAAACTCCCATATAATCAATTTCCGTGTAATAATGATTTCAGATAAAAGGTTAAAGACCTACATTCACATATAGTAACTATATAACATTTAATGAAAATCTACGTAACCATTTTCTAGAATAATCTCATACAACCTAAAAAAAGAAAGAAAAGAAACTAGAAGTCTGCTGGTATAGTGTGGGTCGCAGTGCAACCGGCCCCTTCTCCCCCTCCACAAATGTGGTATTCCCACTTAAATGATTTTGACGACGAAATCCCCTGTTCGTAGCCAAATATAATATCAAATTTGAATTATCGGAGATTTTTTCGGTTATTATTTTTATTTTTTCGGTTATTATTTTTACTAAATCTTTTCAGATTTTCTAAATTGAGTTTTCACCGGAAAAATATATATTTTGGGGTCCCCTGAATACGAAAAAAATGTTTTTAGCGAATAGTCTGTGTGTTGTATATGTGTGTGTTTTTTTTTTGTTAACAGAATATCATAAAAACTAAAGGTCGCAGGATGTTCAAACTTAGTCTTCCGTTTAGGTACTATCAGCTCATCAGACAAGAAGATTTCTGGCAAAATTCATCAACCGGAAGTGCGGCTTTATTGAATGGTTTTTTTTTTAATTCATTTTTTTCGTGATTTTTCTCGTAAACGGTTACTACAATTTTCTCTACACTTGGAAAGCTTGCTGAAGTGCCAGAAACGTATCAAGTTTATTTGAAACATTTTTCTGAAAAAAAAGAAATTGTTGTGAAGTGGTTCTGAGGAATCTTAGACTTTAAAATTCAAATGTGTTTATTCATTATTCGCTTTACAATATCTTTCACTCTGTCTGCCTCTATTGGTAGATTAGTATTTGTCCCTCCATCATATAGTATATTTCCTATCAATATCGTCTATATTCCTCGACATCTATATTTCTCGAGGAAAAGCAGATGGAACTTGCCTTTTTCCTTGGGAAAATTAATTTGACTTTTCCCCATCTTTTCTTGCCACAAAAATAATTTCATTTCCCTTGCTTTCCGTATAAAAACGAAACAAGATCCATGGATAATCTTACAACACATTCTGGCTGTAAGGGGAATAACACTTTTTTTTGACCGACAGAGTTCTCTGAGATCTCTGCCTAAGGTCTCTCGGGTCCCTGCATTCTCTGTACACCAATTTCTTGGTTCTCGTTTCTTTTACAGTTTGTGACAAAGTTTGTAGTGTTTTTGCAAAGATATTTGTAAATACTCAGTAGGCATTTATTTTTAGATTAATTTTTTTGTTTTTTAATTAAATATTATTACTAAATCTGTTTTTCTCTTTTGCAGGTAAGATTTTGGATAAAAAAAATTTTTAAACTTATTAACTTCTTAGGGTAAGTTTATTTTGAATTATTATTATTATTATTGGCACAAATTAATTATAAATTATAAGCTGTAAAAACTGAAAAATTTGCCAGACAATTAAGTATAATAAATTGTAATGGATTTTATAGTTATAATTTTATACTAATTATTTTTCACTGTTTTGATGGTGACAGTTTCATTTCTACTTCAAGACGTTATCATAGTAAATGATAACACATATTGATGAATGAATAATTAAAAGGTCAAAAATTAAAGTAGTATTAAAAGTTTGGGGAAGTAGCAACATTAGCTTTCCTGTAATGTGCCACTTCAGTACGATGCATGGTTCTACCACCTACATAAATGTTAAATTCAATAAATGCATTTACTAAAATATCAAAGTTAAAGAAAATCGGTTAACCGAAAGTGCAGCAGGTTTACAGAATAGGTTTTTATTTTGTGGTATCTGGGGGCCAATCTATGTGCTCAAAATTTACATTGTAAGCTGGCATTACAAGTTTTCTTAAAGTTTAAGTTTGAGGGGGCGGGGGGCGAAGCCATACAATACAGCAATCAGGTAAACCGGGTCAAATATAATACACTATCTTTATTTATATATAATGCTGAGAAAGTCATATGAGTGTTCCATACTAAATTATTTGTTTATATGTAGACTAATAGAAATAATTCTCAAATATCTTAGAAATTTCCATAATAATAATAATAATAATATGTCATACGGTAGTTTGAAACTATTTATTATTCCTATTCCAGTAAGAAGACTTTTTTTTAATAAGAAACGAGCAATTTTCCTTGTTTCGTTTTATCATTAACGAGGAAATGGGGAAAAAAAGAAAGTAGTAAATAAAACAATGGCAAACATAAAAATAAAAGATATCGTAAAGAAAAGTTAAAGGAAAAGTTTAAATATAAGGAAAATTTGTCACAGAGAGAGAATTTAAAAAAATAAAACATAAAGAAAAGCGAAAACTTTTATAGCCTAATTGTCCCTCTCCTTCGTACCTACCTGTTTTTCTTTTTTACTAAATTACTATTGACGTTAATAATTATTCATGGAAAAACGAAACGTAATTAGGAAAGAAAGATTAAGTTTTTTCTTGTGGTGAAAGTGAAAATTAGGAAAAGAAAACTTTTTCGATAAGATATATATATTTTTTATTTAACTTCTTTGGTGGACGACAACGCCTTCATGATTTTCTTATTTTCTTTTTTATTTTGTTTTTCTTCGAAGAAAAGGGTAACGGGGAAATTTAGTATCATAAAATCAATACTACCTAATTTCTGATTCTTTTTTATTTTGATTCTTATTGTATTACTTTCACTTACTCCTGGGCCTGCTCAAGAGGAAGTATATCGATCCGTGTCAAATTTTCAAAAATACACACTGGAAATACTTGGTGTGCGTGTGTATGTTTTAACAGAATTTCTTAAAAAAAAAGAAAAATCGTCAGGAAGTTAAATGTAGGTATTCCGTTTAGATCTACCAAAGCATTTTGACACGAACAGTAGTTATGTTTGGCCGTTGTTAATCAAACAAGCAAAACATTAGTTGATTGTGGTAAAAGAAAAAAAATCGTGTGTAACACTCACACAACTTTCTCTTACTTCAGTTCTCAAAATTATAATTGACAAATTTTATAGTTTTGTACCAAATTAATGAAATTCGTCGGAAAACTGAAAAAAAACTGTTCAGTAAAAGCGCACTTCCGGTTAATTAATTTCCTTGAAACTTGGAATTTTAGCCATCTATTTATTTCTAATT